>JAEQML010066555.1:0-19883 GCA_016904865.1 Pissodes strobi | reverse complement strand
TCTAAATTTAGGGACTCATTTGCCTTTTTGGCCATAGAGCTGCTCAACTCGGAGATATATAACATTATGATACTTAATTCATTGGCGGCTTTCAAACAGAAATACAGGTCTTGTCTTCTCCAAATTATGTCATAATGTATAATAGCTTAGTTGTTATTTTTTCTCTCTGTTAACTGATATACTTGCATTTGCTTAGTAACCGTATTGTTTGGTGAGGTAACATGGAAGAACGCCTTGCGAATGTTACCTTTTGTGTGATAGGATGTAATGTGACTGTATATTCATCTATTATTGCATAATAAACGTTTTTTCTATTCTATTCTATTCTATTCTAAGTACGTCAACGAGACCGTTTGATTGGTGGATTCTGGTAAAAGTTTATAACATTCTATGGTCAATACAAGGCAACAAACGGCACAAATGGAGCAAATTAATAAAATGTTGGCCGATTTCATGGAAAATCTAAATGCTGAGAGACAAATAGAACAGGACCGGCTGCAAAAAATTTTTAAAGATCAAGAAGATAAAAAGCAAGCGGATCGGGAAGAGGATGAACGTAAAAGACAAGCAGAACAGGACCAGGCTAGAGAAAATTTTTCAAGATCAAGAGAATAAAAGGCAAGCAGAACTAGACAGGCTTCAGAAAATTTTACAAGATCAAGAAGAGAGAAAGCAAGCGGATCGGGAAGAGGATGAACGTAGAAGGCAAGCGGATCGGGAAGAGGATGAACGTAGAAGACAAGCAGAGCAGGAACAGCTTCAGAAATGGATGCTTGATGTAATTGTAGGCGAGCAAGGAAAATTACAGAAAATATTGGACGGGCAAAATGAGAAATTTGAAAAAGAAGTAAACAATATACAAAAAGAAGTTGGAAATGTACAAAAAGAAGTTGGAAATGTACAAAAAGAAGTAGGAGACGTACAGAGAGAAATGAAGAATCTACAAGCAGAAGTTACCAGACTAAAACATCAAGTACCCACTGAGAGGGCATTCGCCTCAGGAAAAAACATCAAACCTCCAACGTATGACGGTCAAACATCGTGGACAATGTACAGAAGGCAATTTGAAGCCGCTGCTGTTGCCAACGGTTGGAATAACGAAGAAATGGCTACATCACTAGTGGTTGCGCTTCGTGGATCTGCCCTGGAACTATTGCAGACTATTCCCATCAGCCAACAGGGGAAATATGACATACTTGCAGCTGCCCTGGAGAGACGATTTGGAGACCAACATAGAAGGCAACTGTATCAGGCACAAGTTAAGTCCCGACATCAGAAGCCTGGTGAAAACCTGCAAGAGTTTGAGGCAGACATTAGACGTCTCATTCAATTGGCCTACCCGGGAGCGACAGAGGAATTTCAAGAGGAACTTGCTGCCCAATATTTCGGGGATGGTATCAGAGATTCAGAAACTCAGAAAATGCTACGCCTAGCCAAATTTGATAACAGCAGTGAAGCTTTGGGTCAAGCCCTAGAAATCGAGGCGACCTGTAACATCTCCAAGCCAAAAATCATCCATCCAGGAAGAAAAGACGACAAACAGCTGTGAATTAAATGAGATGGGTAAAATTTTGAAGAAATTAACGGAAGTTCTTCAGGCCACGGCGAGATTCCGGGAGCCAATGGAAGATAGGCCACGTAACCGAAATACATCGAATCAGTGCTATAGATGTGGCAGAACTGGACATTTCAAAAGAGACTGCCGAGTACAACTACGGTCTAGATCTCCATCCAGAGACGCTATGGCCCCCAAGTCAAATCAGGAAAACTTCAATTAGTCAACATTGCGGGGCGGGTGTTGGCTAAAGAAGATAAAGCCCCCAGGATCGTCTCCATAAAAAGCCTAGAAAAGCCGCCGACAGTCTAACAATTACAGGAAAGATCAACGGAAGAGCCATAACAATTACTGTTGACACTGGTGCGGCGGTATCTTTGATAAGGTCCAACAGAGTAAATAGAGTGGAAGTTGGGGAAATGGATATCGAACTTCAACTGGGACGAATTAAATTACACCACACAGTGTTAGTCGCCGACATCGAAGACGAATTTATTTTGGGGATGGATCTCATCGGTCAACATGGATTCTCTTTTGACAAGAAGCTTAATCTGCTGAAGTTTGGCACCGAAGAGTTTATCCTTAACAAAACAGACGATGGCACACCGACTAAAGTAGTGGCGGCATGTACTATCAGAATAAGCGGAAATACCGAGCAGATAATTTTTGGGAAATTGGAGAAGGATTTTGGAGGCTGCATCGGACTTATCCAACACCACGATTTGTCTTGCAAACACCTCGTAGGCAAAGCACTAGTCAAAACCGACGGCGAAATACCGATAAGGATAGCAAATATTTCATCCAATTCCATCAAAATCAATAAAGGAGATGTAATAGCCACTTGCGAGACGGTGCAATGGGTAACCAGTTGCGAAACGCAGTCAGAAGTAACACCCTCAACATCACCTAAGGAGGTCCTAGAACATTTCCATAAGTCGTGGCAACATCTGTCTTCCGAAGAACTGAAGAGAGCTACACAATTTATCAAAGAGCAGAGCACAGCCTTTGAAAGGAAAAATGGCAATACTGGAAGAACGAACATCATAAAACATAAAATCGACACTGGAAGTGCTCATCCCATACGACAGCATCCTCGGAGGCTACCAGTGACAAAGCAGCAAGAGGTTACCACATTAGTCAACAAGATGCTTGACGATGGAATTATTGAGGAATCATCGAGCCCATGGTCGTCTCCTGTTGTCTTAGTCACCAAAAAAGATGGGACTACCAGATTCTGCGTGGACTATAGAAAGCTCAATGACGTCACCAAGAAAGACAGCTATCCACTTCCCAGGATTGATGACACGTTGACGACACTAGCAGGTTCTCATTGGTTCTCAACACTCGATTTAAAGAGCGGCTACTGGCAGGTAGGCATCGACAAACAAGATAAGGAAAAGACTGCCTTTTCTACCGGAAGTGGTTTATATCAGTTTAAAGTTATGCCCTTCGGATTATGCAATGCCCCCGCTACTTTTGAGCGTCTTATGGAGGTTGTTCTACGAGGCCTCACTTGGAAGACATGCCTGGTCTATCTTGATGATATAATGGTAATGGGAAAAACTTTCGAAGAGCACCTACAAAACTTGCATGAAGTTTGTACTAGAATCAAGAATGCTCAGCTCTTACTGAATCCAAAGAAATGTTTTCTTTTCCAACAAAAAGTTGAATTTCTCGGGCATGTCGTGTCATCAGAGGGAATCCAAACCGACCAACGGAAGATTACAGCAATCAAGGACTGGCCTCGTCCTCGCGACAAACATGAACTACGGACTATGGACTATGTACTTATTATAGAAGATTTGTTGAAGGATTTGCAAATATAGCTGCACCTCTACATAAGCTCACTGAAGAACGAGCAAATTATAACTGGGATCATAACTGCGATTCTGCGTTCAGGAAGTTAAAAGCGGCTCTATGTTCTAGTCCAATATTAGGATATCAGGAACAAAAGTGTAAATTTGTATTGGACACAGATGCAAGCAACACCGGCATCGGAGCAGTTTTATCGCAAGTACAAGTAGAAGAAGAACGAGTTATCGAATACTACAGTCGAACACTTTCGAAACCTGAACGTAACTACTGTGTTACCCGAAAAGAGCTTTTAGCAATAGTACGGTCTATTGAGCATTTCCATCAATATCTATATGGGCAAGAATTTCTGATAAGGACTGATCATGCAGCACTTAAATGGCTTTTGGATATGAAACAGCCTGAAGAACAGGTAGCCAGGTGGCTTGAAAAGTTACATCAATATAACTTTAAGGTTAAGCACAGGGCAGGGAGATTGCATAATAATGCAGATGCTTTATCCAGAAGACCATGCGCGGATAATTGTAAGCATTGCCAAAAAATAGATCAACGAGAAGGAATTACTCCGGTTAGGCAAATGAAATTTGAGGTTGATCAGCAGTGCACCATAGAGCAGCTTAAAAAGGATCAGCTTGAAGATAGTGAAATGGCACTATTGCTAAGAGCTAAAGAAAAACAGCAACCAAGACGAAGCTGGAGCGAGATATCAACTAAAGGACTTGCTTTTAAAACTCTGTGGGCCCAGTGGGACTCCCTGGTGGTGAAAAATGGACTTCTTAAACGAGCCTGAGAAAGCGCCGATGGAAAAGTAGTGAAGACACAGTTAGTGGTACCAAGGAGGAAGATATCGGAAGTTCTGGAAGAAGTTCATAATGGAAAGTCTGGTGCTCATCTCGGAGTGAACAAAACGATTGACAAGATTCGCGACAGATTTTACTGGGTCAACTACTGCCAGGATGTGAAATCGTGGTGTCGGCAGTGCTCAACCTGTGCCGCAAGCCAAGGACCCAAAACAAGATCTAGGGGCAAAATAAAACAGTATAATGTGGGCTTACCTTTTGAACGTATCGCCATTGACGTAGCTGGCCCTTTTCCAGAAACAAATAATGGTAACAAGTACATTTTAGTGGCAATTGACTACTTCAGTAAATGGCCTGAAGTATTTGCGATCCCCAATCAAGAAGCTGTTACCATAGCAGAGGTCCTTGTGAATAACTTATTCAGCAGATTTGGTGTTCCGTTAGAGCTGCACTCAGATCAAGGACGCAACTTCGAATCCAAGGTTTTCCAGAAAGTCTGTGATTTACTCAACATCCATAAAACACGGACTACCGCCATACATCCACAATCAGACGGCATGGTTGAGAGGTTTAACAAGACCATTGAAGAACATTTGTCGAAGGTCGTAGATGAACATCAGAAGGATTGGGACCAACACATACCACTATTTTTAATGGCCTATAGATCAGCAGTCCATGACACAACAGGACTAACACCAGCCATGGTTTTATTTGGAAGAGAACTCCGTTTACCCTGTGACCTATTATTCGGAACGCCAGACAACCAGGATATGGAAATTCAAGACTACGCAGACTCCCTTAAGGAAAAGTTACTATACGTCCATGAATTAGTCAGAGAAAACATCGAGAAAGCCAGCGGCCGAATGAAGACACGATATGATCTCAAAGCTAATTCTATGGGATTTCAGATGAACGATAAAGTCTGGTTATATAATCCGTAAAGGAGGAAAGGAAGATCTTCGAAGCTTACGCCAGTATGGGAAGGGCCCTATACAGTCATCAAAAGAATTAATAAGGTAGTGTATAGAATTCAGCGTAGCCCCAGAAGCAAACTGAAAGTAGTCCACCTCGACAGGCTGAAAGCATATCACGGACATGAAGTATCTGATCGGGACGATCAGGTTTAAGAGGGAGGCAATGTCACGACTAACAACCGTCCGAACGTTTTTGTGCTACCCTATAGAACTAGCCGCCGTGCCGCTCGGTTCTTTGTCTGTATGACTCATCGCCCGGCCGATCGCGAAGAGTCAGGATCACTGGAATTATCTCGATGGCCTCGTCGAGATCATATAGAGTGGCCTTGGAATACTTCCCGAATATTCGTGCTAGATTTGAGATTATATATAAGCAGACCTAAGGCGAATGTTAGTTCAGTTCAGTTCAGTTCAGTTAATCATTGAGTGTTGAATAGATATTAGTGGTAAAGTTATAAGAGTAGTATAGAGTGTTAAATTGTATACAGTGGTAGTGAATAAAGAGAGTATTAGTTGAAAATAAGCAAAGTTGTAATTCTGTTAAGAACCCACGGGAAAAACGTAACAATATAAAAGCTTGTCGCGAGAAAGTTAAACAGAAAAATCTCGCGACAAGCTTTTATATCATATAAAAATGTTTAATGTAACAAAATAATGGGTTTGATTTACTTCAAATTTTATTTTCTTCTTTTTAGTGCATTTAAATAAAAGCTTGTTTTTGAAAAAAATGTTTTACTTTTATTGATTTTTAAATAAAGTAGATACGTCCCTGTGGTTTTAAAATAAAAAAAACTTGCAAAATAGAGAACCCACCATTTTTACAGTCGGTTAAAACAGTAAGAACAGAACTTTTTTTTATATATTTTAATCACAATATTACCGGTAGTTGCGTTAGCTTAAGTTCGTTTTCTAAATGCATCCAAGGCAGGATATTAAACACACACAGCTTAACCTTCAGATATTGACTCTGTTGATTTGATTTTGTAAGTTGTTAATTTACCATAGAATTAATTATCTCTTACGTACGTCTTTACCACGTCGCCATTGATTAATCCTACTCTAATGCTCTCCAATTTCAGGAGAACGACCGTTTAATTGTGAGGTGTGCAAGAAAGGCTACGTTTCTAAAGCCAGTTTAAAAATTCACATGCGAACTCACACTAACGAAAGGCCATTTGCTTGTGAATTTTGCGGCAAGGCATTCCGACAATCCGGAGATCTCACTAGCCACAAAAGACTGCATGGTACTGATAAGCCTATCGAATGTAATGTTTGTCAAAAAAGGTAAGGCATCATAATTCGCTTAAAAATGCCAGTTTATATTTATTGCCGCCTGTTTGGTAATGACCCACCTTTTAACAAATAATTTATCATTTCAGATTCACTACGGTGATGAAACTGAAATATCACATGAGAAATCACACGGGCGAACGTCCGTACGTTTGCACGGTGTGCAACAGAGGATTCACCGTCAACACAATATTACTGCGGCACATGCGAGTGCATTCTGGGGAACGTCCTTACGTTTGCGTCACGTGCGGTAAAGCGTTTTCGCAAACTAGCACGTTAAACAATCACATGAAAGTCCATGCTAACTCTGTTAAGGCCGAACAAGAGAAAGAATTGAAGTATGGCGTGGAAGACAAGTATGTGCATCAACAAGTTACGCAACAACCTCAACCTCAACCACCACAGCAACAGCAGCAGCAGCAGCACATTATTATTGATCATACTAATAGACTACTTCAAGAGGGTAAGTTATATTGCAGTGAGGAAAAATATTGGTACACCGTTTGTCTTTTTAGCTCGATCTTGGAGCCTATACGGATGGCCTCGATTTGTCGTCTGTCTAAGTGACTGTATAATAAATTGGCTAATCGTATACTACTTTTATTGAATAAAAATAAGTTCAAATTTCAAATTGATATACACTTGTTCTCCGTGATCCCTTGCAGTTGTGACACGTGTCTTCCTGTGATCTCTTGCAGTTCTGTTTCCGCTGGTCGCGCAGGTAGCATGGGGACAGTACAGTGGGAGTTTGCCATACTTAACACAATTTTATTCGCAGAGCTTATCTATTTCGCCGGCCTTGAAATATTATTTTATTATTTTATTTTCCCTAATCTAATTCCAAACTTTCATTCAAATCGGTTCATAAATAACTAAACTGTCAAATTTGACATTTGTGACATACATAGATACTTTGTCAAAAAAATATTTGCCTTTCATTTCCCCTAATTTAATCTGAAAGTTTATTCAAATGGGTTAATAAATAACGAAATTGTCAAATTTGACATTTTTGACACATATGTAGGTACTACGTCAAAAAATATTTTCCTCGTATTATCCCTAGTCTAATTCGGTTCATAAATAGCGAAACTGTGAAATTTGACATTTTTAACAGATACTATGTTAAAAAATTGAAACCTAGTAAACAGGAATTTTAAAACTGATAAATAGCGAAACTAAAATTGACATTTTTGACAGACTATGTCAATGATTATTTTTCTTTTATTTTCCCTAATCTAATTCTAAGATTTCTTTCAAGTCGGTTCATAAATAGCAAAACTGTCAAATTGGATATTTTTGACTGTCTGTTGATACTGTCACAAAAATTATTTTTCTTTTATTTTCCCTAATCTGATTCTAAACTTTCATTCAAATCGGTTCATAAATAACGAAACTGTCAAATTTGACATTTGTGACGTACATACATACTTTGTCAAAAAATATGTGTCCTTCATTTCCCCTAATCTAATCTGAAAGTTTATTCAAATCGGTTAATAAATAACGAAATTGTCAAATTTGACATTTTTGACAGATAGGTAGGTACTACGTCAAAAAATATTTTCCTTTTATTTTCCCTAATCTAATTCGGTTCATAAATAGCGGAACTGTAAAATTTGACGTTTTTAACCGATACCATGTTAAAAAATTTAAACCTAGTAAACAAAAATTTTAAAACATTGATAAATAGCGAAACTGTATAATTTGACATTTTTGACAGACTATGTCAATAATTATTTTTCTTTTATTTTCCCTAATCTAATTCTAAGATTTCATTCAAGTCGGTTCATAAATAGCAAAACTGTCAAATTTGACATTTTTGACAGATACTATCACAAAAAATATTTTGCTTTTATTTTGCTTAATCTAATTCTAGGCATAGACATAAGTTTATTGATATTACTATGGTACAACGGCAATGCCTAGTCTAGATATATCATTGTGCGCTAGTCACTAACTAACTATTGCCTGTTGTTGCGCCCGATGCTGTTTGTTCAGCGTCTTGGCCAACAGGGCATGACACCCTGATGACTTCTATCTTGGTATCGTACCGGATAGGACTGACTGGTGTACCCAGAAAGTGCACTGCGTTTATTCTCTTCGCGATTTTCGGATCAAAACTACTATTGATAGGCTTGCTTCTCACATATCTAGTGATTAGTAAAGGCCGTTTAGCGCTTTTTAGCTACAATTTTTCAGTTTCCGGGGACGGACCCCCGGCTCTTTTCACGCTAAAAATGGACCAGGACGACGATTGTTCGTCTTTACAGTCGGAAGACTTCCGGTCTAATGTGCCGAATGAAAAGGTGCTCACTAAATGCAAATACATACATACTAAGCTGGCCAAAAATACTGCAAGTTGCACAGATTGTGCAAAAAGCCACACAGAGCTTCAAAGCATCTCAGGCAAGAGCACGCAAACCGTTATTCTTCAACTCAATAAAGCAATCGACCACTTAATTGCCTTACACCAATTAAAACCATCGTCCTCCCAAGCCAGGAAGGACGTTAAACCTAGAATAGACACCGGCAGAGTTGGTGTAAAGAAAAGCCGGAAAGAAGAGCCTAAACCTATGGAAACATCAAGCGAAGACAGCAGAAAGAGGGCTGCAAACAGCCCCCTTGACACCAGTACCATAGTTAGCGATGCGGAGAGCAGAAAATCCGCCGATTTTTCTGCTCCCCTGGTAAGCGACGCGGACAAAATGCCATTTAAAACGCCCTACAAAACGCTAGGGCTCAAGAAAAATATAAGGGTTGTAAACCTGGACTTTGGGGCGTCCACTAGCGTCCCCACACACAACCGTTACGACGCCCTCTCCGATTTAGAGGACGATAGTAGTACTATCTCAACTTCAGCCCCCGAAAAAAGTACTACAAATCGCACTAGTTCAAGACTAAAGAAGAAAGCCCAGGTCTCCCTTAAAACTAAACCGGGCCCACCACCCCCCATAGTACTCCAGGGTAAATTCGCGAGCCATAAGAAACTCCAGGAGGATTGCAGAAAATGCATATCACTAAATTTTCCATCAAATATGCTAAGAATAGCACAATAATATACATCGAAAGCGAAAAAGACTGGCAAGTGTTCAAGCGAAACTGTGATAATGAAAATCTCCGCTACCATTCATATGCGGAGAAAAATCAGAAAACTCGAGCCTATGTACTCCGCGGACTCGACGGCGACATCCCAATAGCTGAAATAAAAAGACAGCTACAAGAAGAATATGAATACGCAGCCAAGAACGTCTTCGAGATGCGAAAAACACAAGTGCCTTTATATCTTGTCGTACTTGACGCGTCTGTAACGTTAAGAAAACTGCAACACGACATCAAGACGCTAATGAACATTAAAGTGTCATGGGAAAATAGGAGAAGCACCAAACCCATAATGCAGTGTCGAAGGTGCCAAGGACCTGGACATTCCATGACATACTGTCGACGAGACTTCAAATGCTCGAAATGTGGCATGGGGCACGAGATCACATCTTGTACCTCAGATGTGGTCAAATGCGCCAATTGCGGAGGCCCACACCGGGCAATCAACCCCGAATGTCCAGTTTATACTTTCAAATTAAATCAGCTACAAGCCTCTACTGCCGCAAAAACACCGACTAACAAAAATAGTCTTGTTCCCGCACCCTTGCCCGCCACGCCGGGCAAGGTCAACAGAGTCAAGGCCGGGGTATAAAATCAAGAGCCCCACCCTCGCAGAAACAGCAGGAGAGACGCCCGCCCGCCCAACCCCCTCAGCAAGCCAGTTATGAAGCCGACTTTCCGAATACTCTCAGAGCCGCCCCCCCGCAGGCACAGGCTAACACTAGCGATCAGCACCGGCAAAACAGGGTAGGTACCACCCCAAGTAATATAGCAGATCATGTTTGCAATCTGCAAAACGTAGTAAGCGAGATAAACTCCTTAGTTAATATATCGGAATTGTTCTTTGCATTGGACGAATTCTGTTCGATGCTGAAATCATGCGACGGCGACAGAGTTCGGATTATGCAGGGAACAATTCAATTTTTCTCGCATGAGATCAACAAGTATAACATATAATTGTTAATTATTTTCCAATGTATGTGATAAATGTATTATCCTGGAATTGTAACGGTATCAGGCAAAAACTCGGCGAATTTAAGCATTTTTTGTATCATTCCAACTTTCAGGTTGTTTTTCTGCTTGAGACTTTTTTGTCCCCGGACTTTTTGTTGAAGGTCCGTGGGTATACCGTCGAGCGCTTCGATAGGCGTAACCGTGGAGGGGGAGTGGCATGCTTAGTGCATAGGTCGCTGAGATATAAAAGAAAAACTCGAATAAATTCGCTCATTGAATATGTATCCATCGAACTAGACGGCGGCCTATGCATTACCGGTGGCTACGCTCCGCCATCGACTCGACTCACACAAGACGACTTCAATGTATTTTTGCAGCCCGGCAACAAGTCATTATTAATTGGCGACTTCAACGCTAAACCCGTTGAATTCGGCGACGCTCAAACAACAAGAAAGGGCACTACTCTACGCAATCTCTTAGAAAGCAACCTGGAAATCCAATACTACCGTACCAGATTTCCTACCTTCTACCGTGGAAACATGTCTTCATTCCTGGACGTAGCGTTAACCAGGGGAATGGCAGGGGTAGCGTCACCCAAGGTTATCGATAACTTCAACTCGGACCATTTGCCAATCAAGATGAGCCTGGCTAATACTAGGCGGCCGGAAGCCTATGGGAAATATATTTCCTATAAGAATCTTGATTGGCGGGTGTTTCGGGGGAGGTTAAACGAGGCCACTGTCATCCCCAGGCAAATCGAAACTATCCAGGAACTAGAGACCGCTGTCGACACAATAACCCGCAACATCCAGCGCGTCCGTGACGCTTTATGTCCGGTAGTTAGGAAGAGGCCATTCGTGGAAACTCTTCCTGACGAAATCCTAGATCTCATCAGCTTCCGGAATCGAATTCGACGCAGATGGCAGAGGAACCGCGCCGCAGTCGACAAGCTCAGGGTAAATGCCCTGTCTGATCAGATTAGGGTGAACATCCGCAAACACAGAGAGGAGGCATGGATGAAGTTTGTGAATGAGCTCGGCACGGAGGACGGATCCCTGTGGAAACTTGCGAGGCAGGTTAGGGGAGGCCCAGTCGACATTCCCGCCATTTCACATAATGGCGAGGTTATTCTAAACGACCGTGGGAAGACTGAGGCCTTCGCTGACTTCCTCGAGAGCGTACACAGGGAAGAACCTGATACCGTGCCATTGCACGCTCAAATCACAGAGGAAATAAGGCCCTTTTTAAAACGTTATCATATCCCGCCCTCTGTGATGGATAAAATCCTGGTCACCCCCTCAGAGCTTCGCGGTGCCCTCGGTCGTCTGCTTAAGAATAAGGCTCCGGGACCGGACACGATCCCTAACATACTCCTGAAAAACATCCCTAACAAAACCCTGATACAATTAATGCATATAGTGAACGCTATACTTCGCCTGCAACACTTTCCCAGTTCCTGGAAGATCCCGCACGTGGTACTGTTCCCTAAGCCCGGGAAAGACCTCAAGCTCGCCAGCTCTTACCGCCCTATTTCCTTGCTAAATACCATGAGCAAACTCACTGAGAGACCCTTATTGTCTAGGATGAACGAGATAGCCCTGAACCGTCATGTACTCCCTCGGGAGCAGTTCGGTTTTCGCGGCGGACATGGTACTAGCATGCTCGCTGCGAAAATCGTACAGGACATATATGACGGATTCAATATAGGGCATTGCACATCCCTATTACTCCTAGACATCGAGAGAGCATTCGACGGGGTATGGCACAATGGCTTGCTGCATAAGCTTTTCATTAAGCATAATTTTCCACTGCACTTTGCAGCGCTAATTGCGTCATATCTGGTCGGGCGCGCTTTCTCGGTGAAAATTGGCGGATCCCTCTCATCGCAGAGAGAGATCAAGGCGGGGGTACCTCAGGGAACAGTACTGTCGCCACAGCTATTCAGCTATTACATAGCAGATCTTCCTTCCCACCCTGATACGTCCCTTGCGTTCTACGCGGACGACACTGCACTGTATTCCCACTCCAACACAGCGCAGGAGGCGACAAATAAATTGAGTGCTCACATGGAACTCATAACGCAGTACTATGAGGGCTGGAAAATACGGCTTAACCTTAATAAAACAGAGTTGGCCGTGTTTGCCAGGAAAATAAAAAACATTGAATCCGCCCCAATCCTAGTAAACAACACCCCCATCCCTCCTAAACTTTCCGTCAAGTACCTGGGAATCATTCTTGACTCGAAGCTTAACTTCGGCAGGCATATTACACATGTGCAAGTGAAAAATAGAGATATACTCCAGAAGTTGAGGCCTCTGATCAGGAATGGTTCCTGCCTCAGCCCCTCCAATAAGCTCATCCTGTATAGGTCCATTATTCGGCCATACCTGACGTATGGGGCGCCGGTTTGGTGCTCGGTGGCCGACACACATCTCAAGAAACTGCAGATCCTGCAGAATAGGCACTTAAGGGCTGCTTTCTCGGCGAACCGTTATACCAGGATTCGGGACTTGCACGCCTGGGCTGGTATCGAATATATAAACGAATACATCGATAAATTGGCGTGCAAGTTCTACACGTCTGGAATACGCGGCTCGCCGAGGACTGCCCATATTGCAGACTTGAGGTATGAGTCGGCCAACAGACCTAAGCACGGTCCCATACACCGACGCACGACAGCTTACTTTCTGGAGCCTCGGCCGCCAGAATAATGGACTTCCCGTCAACCCTCATCCCTTAAACCCATCCCTCTCTACCCCTTCGGCGCCCTTGGGGTCGCCAAGAAATTGACGATTACCAGGAGCGCAGAAGTTGCTCCAAATCCATCGTCACACGGTTGCCCAAGGCAGGCCCCCCTCCACCACGTTAACAACGTGGTGGGCGGGGCTTGTTAAGGGACTTTGTCGAGCTATAAAAGCTAACCGTCAACAGTAGATTAAAGCAGTTGAATACTGCTCTCGATGTCGCCGCCTGCCTCCCTGCTCCGGCAGACGAAGTATGGCTAAGCGTGCCGAGCATATGTCTGATGTTACAATTTTCACCTCACTGAAGCTAGTTTAAGCTTCCTACTCTTTTACCCTATGTGTATAAATGTGTGTGATTGTCCTGTATACGTGTATGAGTAACCAAAGAATCGTGAAATGGGGTTTTTCCTTCTGTTTTGCCCATGTTTCTAACCCTCACCCATCCCCACCCTGGAAAATAAGAATACAGTTCTATTTCCATCCGTGTTGTACTTGTTGAACTCAAAACTTCTGAAAGGCTCTGCCTAAGTAGAAAAGTTGTATTACTTGAGATGGTACCTAACATCTAGTCGAAACATGACTAGGGCATCATCTCGGCCCCTTATTTTAGTGGTGCGTGCCGGGGGGACCTCAGAGGCGCTCATACGGGCGTTCGTAGCCCCACTAAACGCGCTACTATTAAAATGTAGTTATGTTAGTTGTTTAGGTGTATATATCAATGTTCAATTACCTTTTAATAGATGATGATGATGACACCCTGATGGGGCTAGGTGGTAAGCTTTCTATAACTAGGTTAAGCGGTGCTGCTCTTTGTTCGATCATTACTTGGGTGACCCCTTCAATGTCGCTTAATTGATAGTTGGCCAAAGCTAAAATTAGTTAGAGTGCGTTCTACGTTATGTAATTTTGCTACAAGGTCTGTTTTGCAAGGAAAACTGGGGAAAAACCTTGCTTAAATGCTCGCGTGGAGCAGAGTCACAGAAGTTAAAAAGGACAATACAATATGTACAACATGAACTTATGGTTACTATATACACATATACAAGATTAGACTTAGCAACGAAGTCTGCTACGGTATTACTGTAGCAGAATCAGGTCACTTTGTTTGAGCCCCACGGATCAGGCCGTGGAGACATGGATGCTTCGGTGGTTAGAACTCAAATGCGATTGAGGGTGTAGGAGAGTGAATTAAGTGTTGAATAGTTTGTATTTACAATATTTACACTTTGTTTTAATTTACGGCGGCCTTAGCTGCTTGTAAAAAAGGGTCGTTTCCCGGTATATCGTGCCGTGTTTGATGGGGCGCTCGGGGTCGTATCTCACATCTGCTATATTCGCAGTTAGCAGCGATCCCTTGATTTGGCTATCGAAGAACTTACACGCGAGGCCATCAATATATTCCTCGACGTATTCAACGCCGGACCACGCGTGTAAGTCATCGATTCTAGCTCGATCGCGCCAAGGAGAACGCCGCCCTTAGGTAATTATTTTGCAGTACCTGCAATTTCTTTTTGTGAGTACGAGCCACCGAGCACCACACCGGAGCGGCGTAGAATAACGCTGGTCTCACGATGCTCTTATAAAGGATGAGCTTGTTGGCAGGGCTCAGGTAAGACCTGCTCGCTACCAACAAGCCCGGTCCCTTTTTGACACCCACGTTCTTACCAATGATGGCAGAGATATGCCGGTTGAAATTTAATTTGTTATCAAAGGTAATGCCAAGGTATTTCACCTGTGGTTTTGGCAGTATCTGCGTGTTCCCTATTACGAGAGGCGTGACATTGATATCTTTGCGTTTAAGCGTGATGACGATTAGCTCGGTTTTGCTAGCATTGAGAGATATCTTCCACCTCTCGTAATAAGGAACAAGCACGTTCATGTGATCGCTAAGGTTTGACTTCGCCACCTCAGCGAGGGGATGCGAGGAGTAAATTGCCGTATCGTCGGCAAAAAGGGCTTTATTGGTTCTGGGATGAGACGGGATATCTGCAATAAAAAGATTGAAGAGCAGCGGCGACCATACCGTGCCCTGTGGTACCCCCGCTCGCAGTCGCCTGCTCGCAGAGGAGTATTTGTTTATTCTGGTAAAGAAAGTGCGCTCGGCAAGGTATGACGCGATAAGGGAAACTAGGTAAAGCGGGAAGTTATACTTCGCCAGTAGCTTGAAAAGCAACCCCTCGTGCCACAATCTGTCGAACGCCTTTTCAATGTCCAAAAGTAACAATGCCACTGATTGTTTAGTGCTGAAGCTGCGATATACGTCAGTTGCGATCTTCGCGGCCAACATGACGGTACCATGCCGGCCGCGAAAACCGAACTGCTCAGGGGGTAGTACGTTTTGCCGGTCACCCTCCCTATTGATGCCCGGCAAGATAAGTATTTCGGTTACCTTCCCGAGAGTATTCAGCAGGGAGATCGGTCGATATGAAGAGGGTAAAGTTAGGTCTTTACCCGGTTTCGGGATGTGTATGACGCACGCTGCCTTCCAGGGTTTCGGGAAGTGCTGCAGCCTGATAACCGCGTTAACTATATGCATGAAATGGATTAATGTTTTCCGGGGTAAATTTTTCAGGACTATATTCGGAATATTGTCCGGGCCGGGAGCTTTATTTCTCGGTAAACGGCAGATAGCTTTGCGGATGTCCGCAGGCGTGGCTCTCAATTTATCAAACACTGCCGGGGGGGATGGGATATTTTTGCCGTTTGAATATGTCAACAATTGAGCTACAGTGAGCCTATACAGGAAGGGTATCCGGCGACCCGCTGCAGACGCCCTCCAGGTAGTCAGCGAAGGCTTCCGCTTTTCCCTGATCACTCGCGATATCAACACCGCGGTGTTTAATCACAGGGATTCGCGTACCACCTCCGCGAACTCGCCTGGCCAGCTTCCACAGCGAGCCGTCGTCCCTACTGACAGAGTTGAAATATTCTAGCCATGTCTGGTCGCGGTGTTCACGGATCTTTACCCTGATCTCCTCCGTCAGTGCGTTGATTTGAGCGGATCCCATTGCTGTCCGATCTCTCTGCCATCGACGTCGAAAACGGTTTCTGTAGGTTATAAGTTCAAGGATAGGTTCCGGCAGGGATTCTGTCCTAGGGTGGATTGTAACCCTAGGACACATAGCATCACGGATGCGCTGGATATTAGTTGTAAGCTTATCAACTTCATTCTCAAGCTCCTGGATTGTCTCTATTTGTCCGGGAACGACAGTTAGCTCGTTTAACCTCGCTCGGAACTCCCTCCAATCAACATTCCTGTACGAAATGACGGTGTCACTCGTTATATGGACCCTGTAGTACAGGCCAATCTTGATCGGAAGGTGATCCGAGTCATTTCCTGAAGCTGTGTGGTTCTTATCGCTCCCCTAGTTATAGCGACATCCAGGAACGAGTCACTGCGAAGATAGGTGGGATTCGGTGTTCTGTGGTAGGACATGTTTTCGACTATCCCCCGCTGTTGGTTCTACCGCCCCATGCGGTGGCGTTGAGGTCACCGATTAGCAGGGATACTCTATTTTGCGGAAGTAAAGCAAGGAGATCGTTTTCCGTGAGGCGGAGACCCGGAGGTGCGTAGCAGCCGGTCACACGCAGGCCGCTGTCCAGTTCGATACTAACATGTTCTATAGCGGAGCGCACGTTATATACTCGCTTGAAGCGAAGCGACCTGTGTATGAAGCAGGCAACGCCTTCTCCGTTTCGATCGGGCCTATCAAATCGCTCCACATTGTAGTTCCTAACTTTTAGTGTAAAGCCAGGATCTAAACGTGTTTCATTGAGAAAAACAATCTGAAAATTGGAAGTATGCATAAAGTTACGGAACTCGCCCATTTTCGGCCTGATACTGTTACAGTTCTAACTTGCGACTACTAACATTATATATTGAATCTCGTGTACTCATGCGAGAAGAAGCGTATCGAGGCTTGGACGATTTCCGCCTTGTCGCCCCGACACGCTTCGAGCATGTCAGAATAACATTCAAGTGCCAAGAAAAGTTGCTCTAAATTAACAAGGTTATTTATACGGGTAACAACGTTATTTAAATTTGACATTATGCTAGCAATGTTTGAGTTTGAATTATGGGTGTTATTATTATTAGGGATCGAGCTATTGCGCCCAGCACCACTTACCTGTACATTTAGATTTTGCTTAGGTCGGCTATCCTGGATCTGACGTGTATTTCTGGGACGAAGGGTTGGGAACTGGTCGTTGAAGTCATTACTGCGTTGGTCATTGCTGAGGCCTTGGCCACTTAGACCGTCTGCAACTCTGGATGCCGAAGCTTTGTCTCTCCAGGCCGGGTTAACTGGCAGTGGAGCAGGTTTGAAGGCTGGTTTATTTGGTTGTCTGATTTTAGTCCCAGACGTTTGAATTAAGTTAAATTTATAGACATATACAGGACACTCCTCGTCTATAGATCGGTGAGGGCCCCCACACTTAGCGCATTTTTTGAAGTCTTGCGAGCACTGGGTGATATCGTGCTGCCCTACACACTTGCTGCAAGTGGTTTTCCTGCTACAGTAGGATTTGGCATGTCCGAACTGTTGACAGTTCTTACATTGTAAGACTGGCTTGCCGGAACGCCTTGCTTCCCATGAGATACGGACACACATTAGGGTTCTCACTTCACTGTTCAAACGTCGGATTGTATAATCAGTACCTAGAATGATTAAAAACATTGGCGTCCATGTTTTCCGCATTTGGTAAATATTCTTTGGGGTTATATTATATTCGTCCCGAAGAGCTTCTGAATTTGGATGTCCCCGTCCAGGCCTCGTAGGACAAACGCACGCGTTTTCTCCTGGATTTCAGCGTAGGTGTGAAATTCGGTGCTTTCTTGAACCAAGGTACGTTTTAAAGTCTGCAGATCATTAGCGTTATCGCAGTACACGATGACAGAATTTTTCGTGTACTTTAACTGATATTTAGTGATGTGCATGTTCTTCAGATCTTCACGGAGCTGTCGGTGGTCAGCCGGACGGCCCTTGATTACTACGGGGTGTAACGGCTGTACTTTGGGTTTAGGGGCGGC
This sequence comes from Pissodes strobi, assembly GCA_016904865.1. Taxonomy (NCBI): domain Eukaryota; kingdom Metazoa; phylum Arthropoda; class Insecta; order Coleoptera; family Curculionidae; genus Pissodes; species Pissodes strobi. The sequence continues at coordinate 1,629 of JAEQML010066555.1, read as the reverse complement.
CTTACCCTTGCTGTTTGCAGTTTTTCGCTTAATTCCTGCAGAGGCAGAGGTGGATGCTACGCTGGCCGCATCCGTATCCTGGTCCTCTGTGTTAATGTCAGATAGAGGTTGAAACGAGTTCGATGTGGTAACTGGGGGTTGGCCCATTTCTAAGGTAGCTACCTTGAAGATTCTCTTGAAGGGCAGTTGCTTGAAAGGGGTCCTAAAGACGTCCTTTCCATTTCCACTTCTTGAGAGATCAGAAGATGGGGGTGGCGGCGGTGCCATTTGACTAGGCTGCTGCCGGCCGGTCAAGGTGACCTTGGGTTTCTTTGTGGTTTCAGAGCCTTGAAGGCCCGTAGGACTGGCCTTGTTTTTCTTACCTGTGTCGATCTTAGACATAACAGGCTTTTTGAATCTCGTGGGGTGCACGTCCTTGAAGTGCTGGCGCACTTTCATGACCAATTTCCGTGTATCGTTATGGCCCGGTTCGCAATCGCGGAGTTTTTCGTAATCCAGCCTACACTGAACATAAATTTCTGCGAAACTCTTGGATTTGCTTTTAATATTTCTTATGGAAACCTCAGTCAAGTTCGAGTCTGGAATGGACTCCATGGATATATTGGAGAGCGTATCGTCATCTTCCGTTACATCGCCAAAAACTGAGGTTCCATTCCCGGAAACTGGTTTTGTCTTTTTATTCCCACAGTCAATTTTTGATTGCACCGATTTTGTCCTTGTAAGAGTTTTATGCGCATCTGCGCAGTGAGCTTGCGCTTTTTCGAATGCTAGCTGTAACTCATTCGTTGAGCTATTGCCTACGTTGCCATGCAATTCTGCCAGCAAATTTTTGCAATCTTGGCACGTATTTTGAAACTTTTTTATTTGTTTTATAAGCCATTCCGAGGTAGTTCTTGCGATTTGACTGTCGCCGACTGATTCGATTGATAACTGATGAGATACGTCTTCAACAGCTTCAGAAGAAGCCATGGTACCGGGCACAATCCGGGGATCCGTCCCCGAAACTTAATAAAATATAAAAATACAGTAACTTTTACTATTCTGTGTTAATAACAGCAGAAAAGCAAGTTTAAATTCCAATCACAAAGGATGTACGCGATATTCGAAGTTTTAATCTCGCAGCGTTTTTTTTGAATTCCTGCACGCCAGTCAGGTCCTACTCTGTCGAGCACACAGGTAGAAGTCCAATCTAATTCTAAACTCATTCAAATCGGTTCATAAATAACGAAACTGTGAAATTTGACATTTGTGACATACATACGTACTTTGTCAAAAAAATATTTGTCTTTCATTTCCCTTAATGTAATCTGAAAGTTTATTCAAATCGGTTAATAAATAACGAAATTGTCAAATTTGACATTTTTGATAGATAGGTAGGTACTACGTCAAAAAATATTTTTTCATTTTATTTTCCCTAATCTAATTCGGTTCATAAATAGCGAAACCGTCAAATTTGTCATTTTTAACAGATACTATCAGCGAATAACAACTACGATAAGAAGATTCACTCTACGCGGCGGCACGTCAACGGTATGTCTCCTTCCCCGCGCGAAAACTAGCATGATACTGGCATGTGACCTTTGGACCCGGCGCACACTGGTCGAATTTCTAGGAAAGCTGGCCATAATA
>JAEQML010066554.1:0-19883 GCA_016904865.1 Pissodes strobi | reverse complement strand
TTTTAGCAAATAACTGAATAATCGATTAATCGAAATAATCGATTATCGATATTTTCTGAAATATTAATCGATAAGTCGATTAATCGGTAATTTCTTAAAAGTGAACCGAATAATCGATTATTGTCGCCCACCCCTAATCCCATAATATTGTAGTAAGTGAAACTGAAGCTGAAATTTCGGTAGAATCATTATTGCTGATGCAAGACTGATGTTATTATAAAAAGAAGAAATAAATACTTTGGCTGAATCAGCAGGTAAAAATTTATAATTTAGTTTTAATTTGTAAATATGGCTTTGATATTACCTTGGGATAGTCAGAATATAAGCAAGTGTTTTTGAACAACAGCTGCACTGATGCTTATATATTTTTTACTAGTTTCGTCCCCCATTAGATTAATTTTTAAAAATAGCGATAACTCTGAAATACATGTATGGCAAAATTGCAGGCCCTCATCAACGCGTTTCTGTCATCCGCTTAACATTCATTTTGCTCGTGAGACTCCTGAATTAACCGTTACAAAAACAAAATTTGGATCATCGAATTAAAAATTTAAAACCCTTTTTTTACAACGAAGGAGCCCTTAATATTCAAAATCATTTTTTAAAACGGTTTAAGAACATGCAGATGCTTTCTATACATGATTTTTATCGTTAGTGATAATTGATACACCCTATATATAATATAGATGATGAGCCAAAAATTCAACAATTATTTGTCTAAAACATGATATATTAAACGTGTAATACTTAATAACTTTTATGTCTTATTTCTGGTAAACCTTATTATGGCCAGCTGTCCTAGAAATTCGACCAGTCTGCGCCGGGTCCAAAGGTCACATGCCAGTATCATGCTAGTTTTCGCGCGGGGAAGGAGACATACCGTTGACGTGCCGCCGCGGAGAGTGAATCTTATTATCGTAGTTAATATTCGCTGATATTACTGTATTACTGCTCCGAATGCAAACGAATTATAAAAGATTTGCCGAGTTTTAAGAAACTGATTGAACAGTATGACAAGCTAATAAAAGAAGTTAAAAAGAGGGATGAACAGTTTGATGCCATTAAAATCTTTATATTCTGAAAAAATGGAAGACACTGATAAAGAGATTCAAAATCTATTAAAGGAAATTTCGGAAAAGGATATGCACATTGCACGATTAAAGCGAAAATCTATAGTTTTTAAGGAGAGTGTTTTTAACACGGAAAAAGACCTTCTCGAGGACTTGCAAGGGAGAAAGGAGGAAATTGATAAATTGAACAAAGATATATTGACACTCTTGAATCAAAACAGGAGGCTTACTATAACTACTGACGAACAAAAAAAACAAAATTGAACAAATTACTGCCGAACTAAATAACCTCATTACTTTAAAAAACAACATGCTCATAAGCATCGAGATTCTCACAAGGCAAAACGAAACATATGTAAACGATTTAAAGGAGGCGAATCGCGAATTTCTTAGACTGAAGGATGTGGGAAATGTGCTAGATATGACACAAAATATTAGTGCTGTGGTCACAACTACACAGCCTAGGAAACCAAGCATTCTATTGTTTGGAAACAAATCATGTCCAATGGGAAAAGGTCACATGCTAAAAACCACATCGGTGCAAGCTTTGACACAAACTGTCAATACAAAACAAATGCTAGTTTTGAAGAACTGTTAGATAGCTATCTGAATCTTTCAGGCAAATTTACTAAAGCTGACTTCGTAATAATATTTTTTGGTAAAGAGAACGCTATCAGGGGAAATGGTATTCGCGACTCTCATCTCAAGCAGCTGACACTGACCGCAATGAAAACCAATTTGATACTTATTGCACCGCCCTTTGCTGCTGATCGACATATATTGAATAGGTTCATCAACGACAATAATTTAACAATTTAATGAAGTATGTGTTGCAATGAAAAAACTCGTTTCCTATCTCTGAATAATTTTAGCAAACTACAAGAAAAGAATTGGTATGCGGATCGGATGGCTAAGCAGAGGATAATGACGTTTGTATCTAAGACTATTCTTAATTGGGGCGCAAATGCAGTACGGGATGATGCTCCAATTGAAACGTCTTTCCCACAGGCTCCTATTGAGGGTTCTTTACCGCAGACTATAATGGATGATTCTTTTCCACAGAGTCGAATAAAACGGATCAACCAATAATACAAGAACAAAAACCTCATTACGTCGGTCTCTTCAGAAGAGACTTGTATCTGTATATTATCAAAATGTTCGCAGACTTAGAATTAAAACCGTACGCTTTCAACAAGAAGTATTGAACTGTATATACAACGTTATTGTTTTAACAGAGACATGGCTGAATGAGGCTATTGCCAGTGAAGAGTTGTTTTCGGCAAACTGCATCGTAAATAGAAAGGATAGAGACCCTGTCCAATCCAGTAAGACGAGAGGCCGTGGAGTCTTGATCGCTGTGGAGTGTTCTCTTGAGGCCTCACTGTGTGGTGTACCAGACAATAACATCGAATAATTGTGGGTTAGCGTTCGAATAGGTAATGCCCATAACATTGTGGGTGCAGTCTACATACCACCAGCTTCTGATGCATCGATCTACGAAAACTTTGTGACCTCTGTTAGTTCTATCGCGGATCATTTTCCTTCCACAAGGATTTTACTTTTAGGAGACTTTAGTTTACCAAATTACACAAACTCATTTGTCCATATTGATGACCGAAACGCATTCAGTGGCGAACAAGATTCTTTTCTAAATTTGATTAACAGTTCTCTAGGCGCAAACACAACAAATTCTCTATGATTGTGCTTGTCTTAACGATCTTGTCCAATATAATACCGTTTCTAATACTCATAAAGTAAAACTAGATTTAATTTTTTCTAACCGATCAGACATTTCAGTTTCGAATGCTGATTCGCCGCTGACTGCTGTCGATGATTATCATCCCCCACTGATTGCGATTTATTGTTATAATGTTGCGGATAACATAGCATCGGACTTGCAATCTACAGAATATAACTTTCGAAGGACTGATTATGATTAATTAAATAATTACTTCGAGCGCATTGATTGGAGCTTTTTATATAATAATGATATCAACGAGGCTACTGAGATGTTCTATACAATTCTGAACATTGCAATAGATTTGTTCGTTCCAAAGTTCAGGATTCTTGCTCCAAAATATCCAGTCTACTTTTCAAAGGAAACAATTAAACTCTTAAAAAATAAAAACAAGGCTTTTCAAAAGTATCGACCCACACGGTTACCCTATGAATATGCTAACTATAAAGAATTAAGATCACAGTCTAAACATGCAATAAAAAAAGATTATGACTCTTTCATTCAGTCAACTCAGAATAATATTTTAAATAATACCAAAGCATTCTGGTCCTACTTAGGGTCTCAGCGAACAGTAGGATATCTCTCAAAAATGAAATTTAATAATTCAGTGACTGATGACCCAAAACTTATTACCGATTTATTCGCGGATTTTTTCCGTTCTGTATTCACAAAATCTAATCTATCATACGTCAAGCGGACACGCTCTTTGACCAACTTTGGCCTTTCCGCTGTGCTATCTTTTCCAACTTTCTCTAAATTCAGGCCAATTTCCCAGTATCTGAAAATCGGCTTATATCACCCCAATCTATAAGGGCGGGGACAGATGTGATGTGTGTAATTACCGTCCAATATCTAGTCTAGGCAAAGGTTCTTGAGTTGATAGTTGTTGCTATCTTCATATTTTCTTTCTCGACTGGTTCTAGCCTTTTACCGGTTAAGGTACCTGGTTTGACAGTTAAATATGTTGGCACATTCTCAAAAATTATATGGACAGCACCGTGTAATTTTCCTTGGAAACTCTTTGTATTCCCCGGCCACTACACATCTCTGACTATTTTGATTAAATCGCAGTTTTCAAAATGTTTTATACACACTATAGAGGTAAGGTCTGTGGGAATTTAGTTTAGTCATTTTTTGAGTAAGGTGTCATCCTTGGGTAAAGCAAAAGTGGTGATGGTACTAGATTCCCCCTGACTTTTAAAGTTCGATTTACAGGCTGCAACACTACGGTGTCGAGGTATTTGTCATTGAATGAGTGCTCACCTGAAACAAAATATAATGTTAGGTTACATACAGTTGGAATAAATATAAAAAAAGGATCCACAAAATTATCGCCCAAACCCAAAAGCATTTTTGTGTTTCAGCGTATTATCCAGTTTTTAGGCAATATTGGTTGATTCACGATATTGACCCTAACAGATATATTTTTAATGCAATGTACTTTCGGTAGCTTTTTGTGGTAAGCTTTGCAGATTTTAAATCTTTATAAGGATTATAAATTTTAAAAAGTTAGTGGTACTTGGTATCCTGTGCTATAATTACAACTGTTACACGGGACAGTTGTTATGATTATCTCAGAAGATGTAAAATAACAACTTTTAAAATTTGTATTATAAAAATAAATAAACTAAACACATGTTTGCAAAAAAATGCTCTTTCACCAATGTAAGTTGAAAACAAGATTCTCTTTGTTCATAATAATTGCTTCACCCATATGAAAGTTTCATCAAAATATATATTTATGATAAAAATATAGCACTTTCCACTACTTTCTTGTATCTTTGTTGATAACATATGTTTTAATTCAACAATTTTTATTTTTCAGCTTATGTACATGTAATAAAAAATAACTAACCCAAACTAACCCAAACAAACGTACTATTTCTTTGTTAAAAAAATACTAAAATATTAACATGAAAAACAATTTATGCTAATTGCATCCAAAACACCAGCAACGTCAATGTCGAGTCGATTTATAAATCATAGAAAAAGGTTATTTGCAAATGGAGCGTAGGACTAAGTTGGTCACATGATTCTCATGCGCCATGGCCTGTCTTTCTCGTTGGCCTGGTTTCTGAAATAACCGATTCAGTTGGAAAAATAGAAGCGCATTTTGGCATATTTTTTTAAGGTGGAATGCGCTATACCGATATTTAATATTTTATTTAAAAAGCCAAATATCTATTTAAAACAAACTTTATTCAATGCTCATTAACAATATAACAATATCTGTATTTATTATTTAACTATCGATATTGATATAGTTTATAATCGATATGTTTTCCCAGATTTCCAAACCGTATGGTTTTAATGATTTGTGTACTTAGTGCAGACAAAAATGGAAAAGAAATATAATTCCTTTCCATTTTTTGTCACGGTCTTAAAAACGGATGTACATACTCTTGGAGCATTTTAGATGTAAATCGAAAATGTCAATAATAATTTTTAGTGCGACATTTATTGTAGATTTTGTTAGCTTACATTTTGTTTTGCGCCAAAATTTATAGAGAACTGTTGTAGCGTGTAGTGGACTGATGTACTGATTACTTTAAAATTAACGTTTTATTTTTAAAAATTACAATAGGATTAATAATTCAATGAAAACTGTCGCTCCTGTCAGTCTTGTCAGGTGGATCTGCTGGTGACTGCCCTTCGTTCGGAAGGTCCCAACAATACGAAACATGCCCCCGGCCTTGAAAGGGTTTAACTTTCAACAGGCAAAGGACAGAGACGAACAACTGCTCTGGAAATTGTTGCATCCATAGTTTTGACGGAGGCCACTCTGCTAACGCCGTCTTTACCCTGGATGAGGTCCAGCACTCTTCCTAAACGCCATTTCATGGGAGGGATGTTATTGTCCTTGACTAAAACAAGCTGTCCAACCTTGAGGCTGCCACTGGTTTGTTTCCATTTTTGTCCTTGTTGCAGCTCACTTATATACTCGTGGTGCCAACGGTTCCAGAATTGTTCATGAACCTTTTGGACAAGTTGAAACTGTGATAGACGGTTCTCTCCTATGTGAACAATTGAAGGTTCCAGTACGATGGTAGTTGTTCTGCCCATGAGAAAATGTGCAGGTGTTAAAGAAGATAGGTCATCGGGATTGGAACTGAGTGGACAAATCGGTTGGGAGTTAAGTACTGCTTCGATACGCACGAGTAGAGTATTAAAATCAAAAAAGAACAAAGTATATGATCCCAAAGCTCTCCTCAAATGGAATTTAAAGCTTTTTACACCGACTTCCCAGATTCCTCCAAAATGAGGGGAGTTTGTGGGAATAAAATGCCAGGAAATGCCTTCATTATTTATTGGTTCTAAAATCTTTGCCTGATTTTGTTGTAAAAATTCACCAATCAAGCGAAGATCCTTGTTAGCCTTAACAAAATTGGTGCCGTTGTCAGAAAACACTTCAATAGGTATACCCCGTCGACTGACAAATCTACTAAAAGGTTGCAAAAAATCTTCTGCACTTAGAGAAATAACTAACTCTAAATGCATGGCTCGGGTGCTAAAACAAATGAATACAGCCACCCAACATTTAATTATTTTGCATCCCCTAGCACGTCGATCTTTCACAGCGAAGGGACCGGCGTAATCTACACGAGCTTTGGTAAAAGGCAACGCTGATTGAACCCGTGCCGCAGGTAAGTCGCCCATTATAGGCTGAACCTTGCATGAATCGTACCTACGTACGCATTCTCGCACTATTTTCCGGGCTAAGGTACGACCAGAAATGGGCCAAAAGTTATCGCGAACGTGTGATAACAGCAGCTGAGGACCCGCGTGTAGGAGTCTCTCGTGCTCGTGTTGTAAAATTAATTTCATGAGATGATGATGAGGCGATAATAGAATAGGATATTTCTTGGAAAACGCGTAATCAGAATTGGACAATCGACCGCCAACGCGTAACAAACTCTTTTTATCCACAAAGGGGCTTAGATTCAAAATTCTACTATTAGATGGTAAATTACGCTTCATGGATAATACCGCAATTTCTGCTGGAAAAGATTGAACTTGAGCCATTTTCAATATTTTATGAAAACTTTCATTTAGTTCTAATGCTGTTAAGAAACTGAAATTGAGTAATCCCTTAGCCGTTTTAGCATTGTCATGAAATCTGAGAATGTAAGCCACAGTTCGCTTTAAATGAACAACGTTGGTGAATCTCTCGAATGGAAAATCAATTAGCGGAGTGGAAGCCACCATTGAAACTTTGCGTATTTCTGGCAGCTCGTCAACCCAAATGTGGTTTACTGACCAATCCTTCTTGTCCCGGATTAACCAGGACGGACCGAACCACCAAAATTCGGATTTTAATATGTCGTTTGGTCTTGTGCCACGAGAAACGAGATCGGCGGGATTCTCCTTCGTGGGAAGATGCCTCCACGAATAAGATTCGGTCAGCTGTTGAATCTCAGCGACTCGATTTTTGACAAACGGTATTAATAAATTTGGTTGAGTACGTAACCATCCTAGAACTATCGTCGAATCGGACCAACAGAAAATGCGATGTAATTTAACCTCAAGAATATTTGATATATTGGATAAAAGTCGAGATAATAATTGTGCAGCGCACAATTCAAGTCTAGGCATTGTTAATGGCTTTAAAGGAGCTACCTTTGACTTGGAACATAGCAAATGAGACTCGCGCTCTCTTTGGCTATTTGAAGAAGCTGCGTATATACAAACCCCATAGCCATTCTCAGAAGCATCGGTAAACCCATGTAAATGAATAACCGTAGGATTGTTACAAAGTACTCTTCGTTGAATTTTTAATGAATTTAATACGTTTAATTCCTGTGTAAACTCTAACCACGAATCTATGAGGTTAATTGGTAAAACTTGATACGTTTTTACGGACTCACTCGGATTTGCACGCCATACTATTTTCTGTAAACTACGTTGTTCTGGGTTTATAAGTACTTGCCGGTACATCATCTTAATGTCAGCTGATATGACAATAGATCGCCTTCGAAATCGTAGAATAATAGATAGTAAATCGGACTGCATCGTAGGCCCAGTCATTTGTAAATTATTTAGAGATATGCCGGAAAAAGTTGGGGAAGAAGCGTTAAAGACTACGCGTAATTTTGTGGTTGAACTGGATTCTCGCAAAACTCCGTGGTGAGGTAGATAATATTCGGGTTTACTCGCATCGTACGCTTCATTCGTAATGGCTGTGATGTGACCGAGGTTTTCGTATTCTTCGATAAAGTTAACGTATAAATTTCGAAAAGTTTCATTGGATTGAAGTCTGCTTATGAGAAATCTGCCTACCGCAGCGGGGATTCGCTTTTCTCGTCTGATTTCTTCGTATTTTCGATACCACGAGTTGTATCATCCGGTTTGATAAGGACCATGTAGCGTGTAGTGGACTGATGTACTGATTACTTTAAAATTAACGTTTTATTTTTAAAAATTACAATAGGATTGATAATTCAATGAAAACTCTGTCGCTCCTGTCAGTCGTGTCAGGTGGATCTGCTGGTGACTGCTCGTTCGGAGGGTCCCAAGAATACGGAAGAACTGTTTGATTCGCAAATCTCTATTTTCGTTTTACTGATGCTGCCACTTTCTTATGTATATCTAACCTTGTTTAAAGAGTTCTTGGCCTTATCCATTGGTTGGCTAAGTATTTTTCCTTAAACAATGATTAAATCAATTAGTTGTCAGTTATAAAGAGTGCCAATTTATGTTAAAATAAAAAAATTGAGCTAGTCTGCTAGTACTCGAGACACTGATGTGTAAACATATCCTATATCGACATGAAAATCTAATGCCACCTTAGGCCCCGTGATACCTGAATATAGGCAACCACTTATTTGGAATTGATTGCCTATATTCTGGCGTTAGAAAGAACACGTTTTACGCCAACGGTTACAGACAGCCTGCAAAACACATTCCAGTCACAGATACCGCCTGACGTGCGTTGTTTAATGTTTACATTTGTAACGTTTGCATTATAATGTCTAATTTATCTTTCAGGTCTCCGCTCGCTAAAGGGGCACTTATTTGAGCCGGTTCCGATACGTTATAATGAATTGTAATAGATTTGGTTAGTTTGGGTTAGTCGTCTAATAATCTTTTGGTTAGTTTCACTTAGTATCAACTTATTTTACTTATTTGAGCCTGTTCCTATACGTTATAATCAATTTTAATAGACTTGGTTAACGCATAACGCATCAACACTAACCCAAAGTAACCAAATCTATTAAAATTGGTTATATCTTATCGTAACCGGGTCATATAAGTAAAATAAGTTGGGACTAAGTGAAACTAACCGAAAGTGGATTGGACGACTAACCCGAACTAACCAAATCTATTAAAATTAATTATAACGTATTTGAACCGGTTATAATTACTAAAATAAGTTGAGACTAAGTGAAACTAACCGAAAGTTGATTATACCACTAACCAAATATATTAAAATTAGTTATAACGTATCGTATTCGGTTAAATGACTACAATAAGTTGATACTAAATGAAACTTCCCGAAAATTCTCCGAACGACCAACCAAAATTAACCAAATCTATTAAAGTTTATTATAACTCATCGTAACAGTACTGTGATACTCGTAAATTTTTTATTTGTAAATATGAATGACTATCTTTTTATGTACTATATTAATACATAATTTTGCATGCTAATAAAATGTCTGGCAACGTTAATATAGCGAAGTATATTGATATGATAGGATTCAACAGGACATTATTATTTGGAATGGTTTTAATATTAAAACTAAAATCCATATGCTGAAAACGCATGAAAACGGATATCTGTGAATTAAAAAGGTACTAATTTCTCGCTTATTGGAATAAAAAAAAAGTTGGAACATAACGCCACAGAACTAGGAAAAAAATTGGAAGGCCAATATTTTCACTAGTAAAGTGGCTTTATCTTACTTTTTCCTAGGAAAGCATACAAGTGCATACTATTTTCCTTAGTAGTTGGTAAATAAGTACAGACTTTGAAGGAAAACGTTGGAGCTGTTTCCGAGAAAATCGATTTTGTTCTTTTTCTCAAGAGTAAAGGAACTTCACCGATTTTTCACAGAAAAACGGGGTAGTACGTATTATTTGCCTACTAAATTGTAAACATATAGAAAATCTAATGAAAATCGTTAAGGCCATTTTTGTGAACACCGTTAGTGCGAATGATTTTCCCACTAAGGCTCAAAGATGCGTCACAGATTACTGAAATTTAAAATTTAGGCACTTAGCACCGTTGAAATTTATTCGTCTATCATCATAGCATCTTTTAAAAATTAAAAGCAGAAATCTTGGATTTTGGCACTTAGCACCTTTCTACATTATGGTCTTCAATTGTAAGGTTAAAGAAAAAAATATATAAAACGTCCCGAAACTCCTAAATACCAATTTTGAGAGAAATCGGCCTAACGGTACTGGATAAAAGTCGTGTGACGGATAGATACACACACACAGAGACACAATTTTGTTTTTTTGGACTCTATGGGTCATAATTCGTCGATTGGCAAAAAAAGTCGCGAGTAGCACATTACACGTGACAGAAGTGAATACTCCTTTATCGATGTTATAAGAGAGAAAGTGTGAGAGAATCATATAATAATCAATTGTTATAGATTTGGTGAGTTTTGGTTAGTCGTAACAAGTGTGGTACTTAGTATCAATAACTTATATTAGTAATTTGAACCGGTTACGATACGTTATAATACAGTTTAATAGATTTGGTAGGTTTAGTTAGTCGTTGAATCAAATTAGTTTTACTTAGTTTCAACATATTTTAGTCATTTGACCCGGTTACGATACGTTATAATAAATTTTTTCTCCAAACGTCAGTAAATCCGTCATTACTCGACTGTGTAGGCGGCTGTGAAGTTTCGTTTTTCCTCCGCCGGAGCTTTACTTTTCACTTTTTCGCCGGCGGAGGTAAAAGTGTTCATAGCAACATAGATACAAACAAACAACAAAATAAGCGTCAACAACTCAAGATTTATTAAACTAAAATTTGTATTTATCACTCAATTTGTGCACTGCATTTCTAAAAATCACTAATTTAGGAACAAATTGGTTATTATTTAATCGAACTTGCTCAATAACTGCTTATCAATACGGAATTAAAACGCAATAGGAGACGCAATTTTAAAAAAATAATTATTGTTGACAGTGTCCACTGACAGTTTTATGTTACATTACTATAACAACAACCTGTGCCTATTCACCGACACCGGTCTAAGCCGCCTTGCGAACCCACTTATCTTTAATAATAATTATTATTATTACTATTGAAAAGCGATGTTTTTGCATTAATTTGTCGACATTTGAAAAAACAGCATATTTTATTTGGAGGAAAAGTTACTTTTCATGGCTTGCTCTCTATTACCAGCCTCAGTCCGTTCGGCTGTTAAACACGAGCGCGCTATGAAAAGTATCATTCTATATAAAATAATATACTATTAATAGATTAGGTTAGTTTTGATTAGTCGTCCAAGTGTGGTACTTAGTATCTACTTATTTTACTTAGTCATTTGAACCGGTTCCGATACGTTATAATATTTTTTTTTTTTAGATTTGGTTAATCGTCCAATCAGCTTTCGGTTAGTTATTTATACTAACATTTTCAGAGATTTAATAATTCCTAAGATCTTAAAGATGCTAATAAATAAAACTACTTATTTTCTAACCAATATATTTATTTCTCCAAATTATTAACTTATGGCTTTTGGTTACTCTCTATTAATCGATTTTAGTATATAATATAAGATAACTCTTCCAAAAATCCATTAAAACACGAAACACTCAACAAGGGAAAATGGATCCAAAGTATAACTCCGCATTTCCAACAGCTAGAATTTTACCGTATTTTAGATGATCCGTTTACTACAGCCGTAGCACCTACACTGGCGAGTTTCGGCGGAACGAACTGTTCGAGGTCACAGCAGCCCAGGCGTAGCAACAAGGAAACATTGGATTGCAAATTTTAGAAGAGGGCCCCGACTGATATGACTCAATATTGTTTTAAACGTCTGGGCATACGAATAATACTTTTGACAGTTCGTTTAATTTAAAATAATAGTATGCTTTTTTATCGTCTAAAATCCATTTAAAAACGATTTTAAATAGCAAAATTTTATAGAAATCCGAAAATTCGGGCTTTTTTAGGACGGGCTTCGGACGAATTTGTCATGGATTTTGAAGCGAAAATTCATTTTAAATTCAACCGTCCATTAAAAATAAGCTGTGCTATGGATCCAAATAAACTGCGAATATAGTGAAAATCTAATACGGCCATAGCGGCTAGTCTTTTAGAAGCGACATTTGAGTCGTTACAATCGCGTCCGTCCTGGATTAGCTTGCTCCTCAATGCACACCGGTTATAATGTCACATCGGTTTACACATTCCGTCCCCATATTTTCGTCCTATTTGCCTAGATTTACCCTCATAAGGCCGCGTAAGATGTTAACACATTAAAAAATTAGCTTATATATGATGTGGAAGAATAATTGAAAACGAACTAAGCGCACTCACTCTCTAGGCTTAGTTTAATTTCATTTATTTCAGATTATGTACTGCAGCTAAAAGGCCACCGGTTGAAGAAACTGGAAGTTTCTTGAAATCCCTACTGGCTAGCCATGGACCGAATTACTTGGAAAAATTATTTGGAAGCAAGGCAAGGGATGCACTGAAGCCCCTTGGGGGAGTTGACAAGGTTGCTATTGCTCTATCTGGTAAGTAACTTATCTTTCTTTGAACCCGAGACGTATTTTTCACTAGCTAAGTGGAACATAATGTTGCGAAACAAGCTTTTCAAAAGCGCAATGAAACCAATATATTTCTCATACTGCTGAATTTTAAGGCAAATTTGCGAATTTCAATAAGTAACTTATTGGTTCGGAAATTTAATAGCAATGACCAGCATGTTTTATAATCTACAATCTTCTTAATTTATGTAGGTACATTCCAAAAGCAGTAAATACTAAACTAAATTAGATTATTAATTAAATACAGCTTTTTATTTAAGCTATTATAATAACTTGGATTTTCTCGCAAATATTCCAAATAACTCAAATCAGTTTAAATTTGAGAATCAGGGCCGTAGCCAGAAAGAACATTTAGGGCAGGCAGAATAAACTTTTGGACAGGCTCACACATCACACACATAGTTTATTTTATTTAAAAAACATACATCATGGATAAACTATATTAGTACTTATCAACGTTTGAATTTCTCATTTAGCATTTATGTTTAAAAAAATTAACAGGCAATAGATTAATTTACATAAATAATAATTAGTATTAACTAACTACTACTTTCTTGAATAACTCGACATATTCATTTACTTTTTGTGGAATAAACTAAACAAGAAAAACAAAATAAAATACAAAACAGAACATAAAAATATTTCTTATTAATATTCCTATTATAATAGTGGTTCCCACATTTTAAGTTAGAAATTAAATTCCTTTCTTTGACATACCATACAAATTAATAAATGAACACCCTATTGAACAGGAAAGCGGACTAATAATTAGAAAACGCAGAAGTAGAGCGTAGTCGTTCTAAAATACAGTGAGGCATGTTTGTGAGCGTATGTTAAGTTTTAAAATTTTAGTTTCCTATAAGAGTTTTTAGATTTTCTTTTTTGTTAAAACTATGTCCACCAAAACATATTATATTTTTTCTAGCGAGTATAACAAGTAAAAATATTTATGGGCAAAATGTATTTACTGTATTCCATATTGTTAAAAGCAATATCTAATTAATTTTCAAGTATTCGAGTCCGCTATCCACATATCTATTACGAAGCTTATGATTACGAGCATCGAATACTAAGTATCTGATATTCAAACAGGAAGTACTAGTATCTACTCGATAGTTGAAAAAGTATCAATTGCACAACGCTACTGGATAACAGTGCTGTCAGATCTAAACACATAGGAAACGCTAGATTTCGAATTGAAAACGGTAGCAATCATCCATTATCATGGCAATCATCATATGACGTTCTAACTTTCTTTTTGATGCACGCCAAAACGTGCCCACAGTCCACATTGAAGCAAGATTTTATTTCAGTAGGTATATTATTATAAATTTGGTTGTTTAATATTTTACAAGAAAAATTAGAAACACTAAAGTTTTTAAATAATTTTGTTTAAAGCAAAAACTTACACATTTTTAAAATTAAGAGTATATTGTATTGTAATGTAAAAAAAAATCAAACTTTAAATTATTGACGTTTTACAAGTTGTAATTTTCCTGAACTGATGTTAATAGTCTTATGGCAAATTTTGCAACAACCCTCAGTATCTGCTTTTTCATGCGCTAGCCTGTTTTTAAATTCTGAATCTTATTCCCATTCTGTTTTAAATTTTTGAGCATATTTCCTTTTTTGCCTTACTGTAGCTAAGATCTGATGGGTGATCAGCTAAATAAGATTCATCAGAACTAATAATTGAAAACATACAATTCGATATTTAAAATGTTGATATTATGTATCAATTTACTCACCTCATGGTCATATACCTACATTCAAAATGTTCAAAAACTACAGACGGGTACTATGATTAACTAACCTGTTATGTTGAGCTAACATGAAATAAATAGCATTAGCAATAACAGTATCTGTCGTATTGGTATGATGCACGGACCAAGTAACAGTAATGTTAAGCCCGCTGTTAAGAAAGGAAGAAAGTTTGATTTCATGATATTACCGAGGGTATTGCGCAAACGCGACACACATAGATAACTTCAGAGTATTATAAATTGCTAACTAACCGATTATTATTAAGTTTTTGACTTGTGTTTAAATTAATTTCCGTTATCATATTCTTGATCCTGTTTAGCCCCCCATATCTAATGTTTTTGATAACGTCCAACTTTATTTTACATTAACGTATTTTTGAGGATATTCCCTACTTTTAATTCAATTGGAACGGATGTATTCTTAAAATGTGGTGTCATTTGTTCAATTAAAAATCGAGCAGATTTCTTCGGTAATCTATAGTACTGCACAAATACCTCATCTGGCACCTCAAAAGGATTACTACTATCTCTAGGGTGTCTTCTTTCTAGATTTAGTTCACTCCTTTAAAATTTCATAAAATTAGACAAGGTATAAAATACCTGTCTGTCTTATAAAAACAATGTTTTGTTGAATTTTCTATAAATAATTTAAATAAGTACCGATGTTTACCTTCTTTATTTCATCATCTGGTAATTATTGCTTATACGGTTTCCTGCTATTTTTGGATTATATGGAATCATTTTTATCCAGTCACATTCTAGTGTTTTAGGGATTGCAAATATACTGGCGGAGAAGAGAAATTGTGTGTTTTTTTTTATTTTTTTATCAATCCAACAAATAGAATGTATCAGAATTACTCCTGTTTTTACGGTCCAAAGAATTGCTTTCAACAGGTCAGTAGTCAGATGCTGTGTTTGTGATACGACAGCCCGGGTTCGATTCCCGTCGGTGGCAAGACATGTTTTTATATTATTAGTTTTTAAAGTTATGTTTGTTCATTTTTTAAATTTGTGCTAGTTTTGTTTGATTGCGCTCCGCAAGAGAGCGGAGATCCATGCGCAAAGTTAACAGTATTCCTTTAAATTACACGTGTAAGTTTGTTTGATTGAAGAAAACACGATTTCTATTCTCGGCATCCCTAAGAACACTAGAATGTGACTATATAAAATATTTCTATATAATCCAAAAATAGCAGAAAACGGAATAGGTATGCATCATCTAATTCATTTATTAAATGTAAATTAATTAAACCATTCATCTTGATAAAAATAATTAATAGCCAAACTGCAAAAAAACAATTTTCTTTAGTTGCTCCACTCTAGTGTGTAAACACAAGTTTGTAACATAAAGATGTTATGGGCCTAACGGCAAGTTATCCGAGGCTCTTGAGACGATCTCTTAAATTCAAATATAACAGAGGAACATTAACAGCAATGCGCTATGAAAAATAATCCATCATACGAATTTATGTCATTTACGTTAAATCGCTGTATAACATGTACGTTAAAGTTAACGTAAACGTTCAATCATAGCACCCAATAATATACGTCACACGTCACGAATCGATGGATAAATATGATATAAAAGGTAATTGTTTAGGGAAATACTACGTAAAGGCAAAAACAAACCGCAATCGCAGCTGGTCGCTTCTGGGAATCCCCGAAATCCGAAATAAGTCGTTTTGGGACGTCTACATAGAGATGAGGAACACCGAATCATGTTCATAGTTTTATCGATTGTCCATTTGCATAGATCAATTCTATCGTAAAAACGGTAGATCTGGCCGCACTGCTAGATAATAAAATAAGCAGATTGTCAAATCTACTCCCACAAGACAACGCGTGGCGCGTAGTTGCCATTACCTTTGATTTTTTCCTTATCCTCGGAATGATCTTGAGTAGGCAAATAATTTGCCAGGGCAGGCGTACCCCTGGCTACGGCCCTGTAGCTAATCGATTACCTAATTGATTATAAACTAGGAAATAATAAAAAAATATACATGAAAAAGTAGCTAAAAATAAGCTTGGCGCTGCTAACTTTACTACTCTCCTATTACCCATTTAGTTATTCCCGTATATGCGTGAGTCACTTACCACAAGAATGGCCATCTAGCTTTCCTTTTGATTAAACGCATTTATTAGCCATAATTTTAAGAACTGCATAGCTAATTTCAATAAAGAAGAAATATTAATCCTTAGAGCAGATTAAAATGCAACAGGAATGTAACTCTATCCTTGTTGGGAGTAATCTCATGTAAACTCTTCCGAAAGATAATGCCAGATGAACGCGATCTCGGATCGTCTAACAAAGATCCACCTACCGATAGAAGGTAATACTTCCCATTTTTCCGGAACCACGTTAAAAGCGTTGGTAAATAAATTATATTACGTTTTACACTTAAGCTTAATTAATTGACACCTGGGGAGTCAACTTTCGGCCCCTTGACTATCCCCTCGGCATCATACTCACATGTAACTGGATTTCGGAGCGTTTGATCATCTAAGTTAAACACGGAGAATTCCGTTAGGCCATAGTGCTAGTAAAGACAATTCTTGTACTTGTAAATAATGTTCTAGCCGTCATCGGCGGTAGATAGTCTACTTATCGGAGATAATACAATAAACCAGTGAATATTGATCGGTAAGTCAAGTAAAGTTTTTAAAACTAAGGAAATAAAATATAGTTTGATCGATCAATGCTAATTATCGGTCTATTAATCTAACACAAAATGTGACCAGATACGCAATTAAAAACTAAACAACACCTGGAGGTTGCGCTAGAGGTGTGGCAATAAAGTACCTAATAGTAATGCGGTATAGAGGGTTGATCGTCGTCGATCGTGTTTTCTAGAATGAGCCATTCTAGAATGGCTTATTCTAGAAAACACAGCTGTCTGGTTTGATCATTTTAATCATATCGTAGAAGTGTATTGTAACCATTGTAGTTTATAAGCAATAGGCACCACCATGGCCGTATTAAAATAGCCTTAATATAACAGGGATAGCTGGTATTTAAACTTAATATTTCTGTCTTTTCTTTACCAACTTCCAGATTTAAAACTCCTTTTAAAACGTACCGCGCATCAACAATCTTCAATTTGCTGAAAGCTTAGTAAAATGCTCCCAACACTTATAATGAACCGCTGAATATGAAACATAAAAAGCAGTTGCAACATCTACGAAAATTTGTATTTGGCTAATGGAAAATATACAATAGTAAAAAGTTTGTTACAGGTAAAATGTCTTAGGTTATTGCATAATTTTGGTTCTAGTCGATAATCGGGTATATACACACATTCGGCAATTACAGTTAATTAAAAAGAGTTGTGAATGCCATTGAAATGGGGGTATCTCTTCGCCGCCCATCATCAAATTTTGTAAATTTCTTAAAATTTTTATATGTAACAAATAATTGCATAATAATACTTATCATTCTTTATTTTCATCTCATATCATATAATTCTTTATTTCATACTCACATGTGACTGCCGTCTAGCGAAAGTATGAACATTTAACTCAATATATAATTAATTAAAATCGAATTTCATTAAATATGGCCTAGTATGAATCAATAAGTTACATCGAGCATATACCTAAATAACTGAGAAAAATGGAAGAACTGTACCAAAGTCTACAGAATAAAATATTCTGTAAACTTTGATAGGAGCAATGTATTAGGCAATAACCCATTATGTTATGCCGCTCTCTTTCCAAGACACTATTGTTACAGACTGGATTTTCTCAGTTAGTTTCAAAGATGGTATATTGGTATATTTGCAATCAGTAATGAACGGAGATTCTGATAATTGAAGCGAATTATATATTATCGCCATTCCTGGATACTCTTTGTTTTTTTAACTCTTTGACTCCTCAAACTCCCCAGTTTCACTACCTTGGTGAAGAAATTACCCGTTTTCACCACTACAAAAATATCCTCCAAATTAACTCATTCCCTTTTCCTCAACCCCTCTATTAAGAATAAATACTATTTAATGCTTGAAAAACAGTACTTCAACAATAATTTGATGTGATGGTCTTCAATATCTATATTGTATATGATGGAGTGAAGAAGTTCAAATAAAACAATTCGTGACACTTTTGTCAGGCAAAAGACTGCACTTTTTCTGAAACTGGAGAAGATTTTTGTAAAACAATTTTAACAAAATTTGGAAAAAGCATTACATTTTTAGATCGTAAGTTTAGTTTTAATCATCTCATGATCATGCTAACATGATTACCGAAACGTGTGTCGAGTGCAATAATTCTGTTTTGGCATTATGGATAAAACTCTGTTGTAGTGCATTTTACCGAAGGTTCCAAACCCCAACTTAGTTGAGATGGCTTCACGGTCAGCGGAACTTAACTTTTATTGTAAGTTTTTTATCAAGATAAGGCTAGGCTATTTAGTGGAGATATTTGGTTTCTAAGGTTTTGTAAAAAAAAATAATTTTCAAAATTTTATTAAAATTCTTTTACCATAATCTTCTCCAGTTTTGGTTTCGTTTGACGTTGTCTCTCTAGCTGTTTATTAACATACCCTACCAACTTGTTTGTGAATTGGTGGAAACTCACTAGGATATCATATCAGTACACACAATTTTAACAAAACAATATTTTTTAAGAATTTTAAATTTTATATTCAATAATTGATACTTTTATTTCAATAATGATTATTACCACCAAATATTTGGAACACCAATGGGATCGCCGATATGCTTTATCTTGGCCCAGGTTGTTATGGATCACATCTTGGACAGAATTATGGAAGAACTGCTATTCAATTTACCCTTCTTATTTAAGTTTGTCTATGACCTGGTGACTGCCATCCCCAAAAACCAAATTGAGGATACGCTGAATATTTTCAACTCCATAAACACACACATTCAGTTCACTATGGAGAAGGAAAGTAATGCTGGTGTTCCATTTTTGGATACACTGTTGATTAGATTGGAGGATGGGGGTGTAATTTTGAATTGGTACCAAAAGCCAACCTCGTCGGGACGCTACATTAATTATTTTTCAAATCACCCGCAAAACCAAAAGTACAACACTGTTATAATGATGAAGAATAGGGTTACACATATATCAGATGATAGATTCCTGAAGCAAAACTTGAACAAATTGATGAAACTATTTTTAAACAACGGATATTCTAGGAATATACTCACCAAACTTATATATGAGACAACTATTTATGAAGGCCTCATTGATCACCAGCCGCTCCAAGTGTCCATATACAAAAAATTACCATACATTCAAGGACTAACAGACAACGTGATAAAGAATTTTAACAACATAAATAATTTAAAAATTGCAAAGTACAAAACCTTAACCATAGGAAACTTATTTTCAAAAACGAAGCACACTTACTTTATTTCAAAAGTCAAATATCGGGTATAGAATACCCTGTCAAGCATGTAACAAATGCTATATAGGTCAAACGTCGCAAAATCTAAAACAACGAATTACACAACATAAAAGTGACTGCCGCATTGAAAAAAGGTCTTGTGCTTTGGCTTGCCACTTTCAGGACCTTGATCATAGTTTTGACTATCGGGGTGCCGAAGTGTT
>JAEQML010066553.1:0-19885 GCA_016904865.1 Pissodes strobi | reverse complement strand
ATATGCCTGTCGCGCTCTTGGTATGCATTCATGAGCCTCTGCCAATTTCTTTCGATGTTGTCTATATGCAGTTCGGGTTCGATATCAACCTGGAAGAGACAATGCGATATAAAGATCAACTTTTAAAGAAGAAGCGTAAGTTCAAGTCAATGTGTAAAAAGAATATGGTAAGATGTGCAAAAATATTTCAACAATAACATCATCAATATACTAAAAGCTTAGAGTTAGTAAAAATACATTAAAATGACTATCTGATATCAATAATTTACTGCCACAATCGATGCATAATAAATCTGCCTTTTCACATTTGAAATGGAGCTATTTTACTAAAGCCTATTTCATAGGAGTTGATACCTCGGTGCCCTCATAAAAGATGCAACACCGTGGTCGGTTGTGTCAGCGACTTTTACCTCTTTATTCCTCTTTACAAGTATATTTAGTTATACTAGAATAGAAATTGTAGCCCAGGCCACCCTGTAATCTGTGAATGAACAAGCGTGCCATAAAATGCAAATGTAGGATAGGGGCGCCGTTGTGGAAAAGCTGGGTTTTACTTTATCTGAATACGTAATGACCTATAACGTACCATATTATTTTTTTTTTCGATTTTTTTAATGTATATATTATTTCATCAAAATAAAACAAATTATAACAAAAAATAAAGAAATTATTGTAATCAAATAGATCAGTAATAGAGCCTTAAGCTTGATTTCCATAGTTTCGTCGATTACGTCAAGGTCCCACATTTTTTTCTGCTCTGCTATAACATGTTTCATGGCATCTTGCCAGTTTTCCACGGTTATATTCGTCGATGAATCTACTAAGAGTCCAAGTGGACTCGAGTAGTCTGGACGGAACATGATGATGTTCTGGATACTTTGACAACAAATTATTTACCGTTTACTTTCAAATACTTCACGTCAGTTTTTATTCCTTTAAATTCATACATTTATTATGATACGCGTAATTTTTAGTAATCGTACTTGTTGCAAAAAAAAAAAGAGATTTTTCCAGTGTTGTGAAAAATCAACAATTTTATTTATTAATGCTCTTTGAAAATATTAATATTATTTTGCCCTTAAAAACATTCTCGAGTATTATGAAAGCTATAAAATCTATTATTTATTAACGTTTATCCGGGGCCTGACAGGTGGCTTTGACTGTTTAGTTGCATTTTCTAATCTCTATGTGTTGATGTACTAATGATTCTTTATGGATTCGAAAGAAGTGCGTGGGAAGAGGAAAAGAACCAAAAAATTAAGTTAGTTAGTAAAAGTCACGTACGGTCTACGGGCTCTCGAGCCTGTAGTTGCTCTGCCTTGTTTTTATAATGTGATAATAACAAAATGGCCTTTGAGCCTTTGTTGCCCTGCTCTGATATTACGTTCTAAAGTCGCATATCTGAAGCCCTAAATTACTCTTTTGAAGTTCTCTCTGCCCTTTTCGTATTGCTCTGTTTTTACTTAAATGTTATCGCGAAAGTTGGAAGAAGTTTTGGAAACCAAAGTGTATTTTGACCACTTACAAGCAGTTCTCTAGATGGTTGTTTGTTATAGTTAGTAAGAAGTGAGAAGAGAAACGCGTAGTGATCAGACTGATTAGTGGTTAATTTAGGGTTGTTTCTAATTTACTTGTTAATTTGACACTAAGTGTGCCGGACTAAGAGTAGATTTAAGTACAAACATTTGACTAGCTCATACCAACACCAAAATTTTCTTTGTACAGGGTCATTTTTAATATTTTCCCACCCCCCTTAACTTTTTTGTGCCACTGTTTAGGAAAAATATGTAAATATAAAAGTTGTAGTGCTGGAGAAGTAGTTCTCAGAAAACATATTTTTGTCTATACAGGGTGTTGCAAAAAGTGCGAAAAACAAAAAATATATATTTTTTAAATGGGTATATTTCTCCTCAGGACGAAAGATCTTTATTATCCGATTACAAAAAAATATAATTTGTCTACATTTGCTTAAGCCATTTCCGAGCTATTTGCCTTTAAAAGTTGACAAAGCATAAATTCAAACCAATCGAAATAGTCTTGCTCGCCATTAAGAAAAATATGAAATGTGTCAAAATAGCCGTGAATGACAGTGACAAAAACAGCTATTATGTCAAATTATTGGCTCTATTTTTTATGAAGGTTCCCTAACTGGCGAAAGATATTTACAATTTTTAAATTAGGAAACAGAGATTCTCTTGGTATGCTTCCAATTCGCCAATCTGCTCAAATAATAGGAGGCGAACCGTCCACTGGCCACCGAACAGCCAAGATCTAACGCCCTTAGATGCGTTTTTGTGGGGATATTTAAAAACAAAGTTTATGCTCAGAGAAGTGCCATTATTGAAGAGCTCAGGGTGAGAATTGTATACTATATAAACGACCTTAACCAGAACAATCCAATTTTTATTACCCATGCAGCAAATAAATTAGAAAGCGACTTCCGAGATTGTATCAATAGTGGGCATATTCAACAATAAAAAATTATTAAAACAATGATATTTATTTTATTTAAATCAACTTTTAAAGTTAAATAGCTCAGAAATGGCTTAAGCAAATGTAGACAAATTATATATTTTTGTAATCGGAGAACAAAGATCTTTCGTCCTGAAGAGAAATATACAGGGTGTTCCATTTAAAAAATATATATTTTTTTGTTTTTCACACTTTTTGCAACACCCTGTATAGACAAAAAAATGTTTTCTGAGAACTACTTCTCAAGCACTACAACTTTCCTATTTACATATTTTTTCTACACAGTGGCACAAAAAGGTTAAAGGGGGTGGGAAAATATAAAAAATGACCCTGTACATAGACGTTTCGTTTTTATTAATTAACATTAAAATTAATAAAATTTGGACCTTTGTGTTTAACGTGGGTTAATGTAACTTTTCCTGGGACAATAAATTCAGCTTATGGCTGTGGCCCTTCGAACATTTAACCAGAACCAGTTACGCTGTTCTACGACATAACCCAAGTGTTATGTCCCCCCTTTGAGGTGGAGTGAGAAGCAACATCCACCCCTATTAGCCTGCGTATCAGGATTAGTTAAACTGTTCTTTTATTTAACCAGTCAGATTCTCTGTTAATTAACATATTTATTTATCGTTCATTTGCATTCACTTTATTTGTGCTACCACAGTTAACCTCTAGTAACCCAACTTGTTACGTGCAACGATTGGTTAGCGTTGTTTTCTTTTAACCAGACAATTTCTCTGTAAATAATCAAAACAAATACTTTAATTGAATAAATAGTTTTTGTAGCTTTATTTTTTTAACACCAAGTGTTTTGCCTTACGTCGACAGTGACTGACTTATTCATTTAAATCTACTAACTTAACTTATTAATGATTGTACCTCGGATATTTCTCTAACAAGAAATTAAATTGTTTACCACATTTTCTTTAGATTTAGTCGCTGCTGTCCAATATAACCTTAAATATGACCGAATATCGGGGATACAGTAGTATAATTATTATTTTTTAAATTTGAACTGACTAGAAGTCAACACACTATCTTATGGGAATAAAGCGATTTTCTGTTCACCTCTCTATTTGTTTCATGTATTATCTTTAGTACAAGTGTGCTAAAAAGCAAACAATTAGTAAGTATACTTTAATTGAATTAGTTGGACGCAATAATTATATCGCTTTGATTTATTTTTGTTTTGATTTGATTCAACTCCTTTTACTGTTTATATTTCTTCCTTTTATTGGCAAATTTTTGGCGTCCAACGCTGCTCTTTTTTCGTTGCGAAGCCTAAGCCGAAACCATATTCCATATTACAACTTGGGGATTTTCTGCCTTGTGTCTTTATATAAATATGCCCCCTACTCTCCGGCATTTGAGCTAGGGCCGAATTTGCACGCACCGCAGACAGCTCGGTCTAGCCTGCGCATCGTATCCTAACTTTATTCACTCTCAGTTTCTTCTAATTTGAGGTGGAGATAAATAAACAAAATTAGAAAATAAAGAGCTTGGCAAGGTTGGTATATATAGTACTATTTAACTCCATTTCAAAAAGCATTAATTCAATGTTTGAGAACGAACTTTTACGTTGTCATAAAATAGGAAAGATGAAAGTACCTCTCAATCAATAAAAGAAACAAACATCTAGAAAAAATAATGTGTGCAGTTATTGACTCATATAATGACACGAAACATTCGTGCTTGGCCCCCCACAATGCGAAGGTTTTATGCATACAAAATATAGCTATCCAGGATGACAGACTATAGAATTGTTTCTATTATTCCTGGAATTTAGTTCGTTACAAATATTATATTATCAATACATCTTCTTACCTCTCCTACACTCTTAAAATATTTTTCCAGATCTCTAAAAAGTTGATGGCAGTACTGCTTGTCTCTTTGTCGTGGGGGAATTTCATCGGTACGGAATCTTGTCGATTCTGCAGCGAGCTTCTTCATTTCGATTAAAGTAGGAGGGAAATTACGATCCTGAAACAATACGATATCATATTAATATATTATAAACTTTTCAAAGATAATTCACCAGTAGTATTGTGCAACTTTGAAGCATAAAAACTAATTGAAAAACTCCTTTGATATTTAATAATGCCATAATGGAACATAAAATACTAATAATGACTTCTAGGAAGCCTGAACAATGTATATTTCAATTAAATGATCAAACAGTAAAGAACTAGTTTTTATAAATCAACATAGGTGTGGTGTATCACAGTAATTCGATCTCTCGTTGACGTATAACAATGTATGCTTATGAATATAAACCATAAATTGTTAATAAAATCTAAAATCTAGCGGTACCGAGAACTGGGGGAGGAAATTAGAGGCGCCGAGATACAAAAATCGTGATGAAATTTCTGCAGAAAATACCTTGCGGATAAGGACTCAAGCCTGAGAAAAGCAGCGGGAAATTTCAAAATTTCATACGGAACACTGAATAATTAATATCATGGGCGTCACATTCGAACAAATGACGGACAGACGCTATTGTGTGCCACAGAAAAAAAATATCTTCTTAGCTGTGCGGTTACTTGCGGGAACAGAGGATATTCCCTGAATATAACTGACTTGAAACCTATAGCAAAAAAGGTACTTGGATCATTAAAGGCGTACTGTCGCAAGATCTGAGGATGGTATGGTATCGTATGGTAGGTAGAGGGGTCGCTCGGCAAGATTTGCCCTTCAACACGTCCGTCGACCACAATTGATCCTTTGTGTATACCCTTCTGGTTTACATGAAAATTCCTATCTCTTTCAAGAACCTCAGAATATTTCGAGGGTTGAGCTTTTGTAGATCTCCAGGTGCCACAAGGGTATTTTCGAGATGCCTCACACCCTTTGGCGAGTCAGTGCCTGACATTCGCAGAGTAGGTGCTCTGGCGTTTCAGTCATAGTTTGGCAGAATCTGCATTGTTCGTCAGTGGTTTTCCCCATTTTCTTGAAGTGGTTCCTCCAGGGGCCATCTCCAGTGAGAAGGTCTACGACCAGTTTTATCTCATTTTTTTGTAGCTTGAGAAGCTTTTTTGTGTAGTTAGGCAAGTGAGAGATGAGTTTTTTGGCCTGTCTCTGACCAGGTGCATTGGCCGAATGTGTCTCTTTCCGCCTTTTTATCCAATTTCTGAGTTTATTCATTACGTGCCCTCTAGTGATCTGAGATCTGAGGATAATCTTCCTGATCCGATTGGGTGTATTTATTATTTAAAAGCCATAACAATGAAGTTATTTAAATGCTTTGCTGCTAACATTAAGAGAGCTCGAGCAGAAGTTCGAGGGATACACTGATTGAATGTTTTACTAATCTGAAAATCAGCGTGGATAATGTTCCTGCGAGCCACATCTAGAACTATGATGAGACAAATTTAGTCAACGACCCGCGGCATAAGAAACTTATATATCATCGAGGAGTAAAACACTTTGAAAGAGTTTGCAATTTCACCAAATCGGCCACTTCTATCATGACGTGAGGAGGATTCGCATTGCTGTACTGATAAATGCAGTACAGGCGGTGTTCGTTTGTTCGTTATAACCGAACAAGTAACGGGTGGATGGATGCGATAATCTTTATCAATTGGATCGAACTTTTTGCCTCACGCATAATAATAAGTATCGGTTTCGATGCAGAGTTTTTCAGATCATTCACAATGGCCTGGAGGAAGGTACTTCTTATTTGGAAGAAAACCCATCCAAATCTTACATCTATCGACAAAAAACACTTTCCGCATTTATTGTAATCAATATTGACCAGAATGGATATTATTTCAAAAGATAAGCACAGCAAGACAATTAAAAGAAATTTGGCGTCTTCACTCGAAGCAACGGGAATCGTGCCATTTAATCATGATCGTGTTTTGGAAAAACTGTCAAGATAGAGCGTTGATGATAGAAAATGCAGAACATTGTTAAGTATTTGAAGGAGAACAGAAATTTCAACACACCATCTAAAATCCGCAACAAATGCACCAAATTGAACACAGTACCAGGAGGGACTGCAACCGCACAAAATTCAAGCTCAACGAGAGTAATGTAAATGATCCTATAATAAACGAAAACTCTGATGGTGACTATGCAGAAAATATTATTGCATTGATGCAAGATAATGAAGAAACATAATATTTAGAAGTGGATAACCAAGGTATCATTAAAGGAACGTATTTACCAGTTAAAGTTCGTGGAGGTATGCGAAAAATTGCTACTAAGCTATAGTACAAAACATGTTGGAAAATGATGACTTCAAATTGATGGGCATGAAGGCGGTAAATCCTGCAGAGACATTCAGAGTAAACGAGAATGATCTAAATCTTCTTTCTTTTGTCATAATCACCTGTGTTGTTTCAGTTTACTTATATTTGAGACTATCCCTTATAGCACTCCACTCAAGTGACCTAAATTTTGTTTTGTTTTATGCAATAGTCATTTTGAGTTTTTCACTTGAATAAATATGTTTGAGAACCACAAACAATTTTTGTTCCCACTAAGTTTGAAATTTGTACGATGTCCAACACGAGCCAGAGTGATGAAATTCACCCCAATATAGAAAATTTGGTATAACCTTCGAACGAGCTGATAAACCTGAAAATGGGTAAATTGATCATATTTGTTGTGATTACGAGTGTTTCTATGCAAGTATTGAAAGGCTGATCCAAGTCAAGAATGGAGCTGATCATATGGTTTTATTTTTTACCAGAAAGTTGAACCTGACAGATGCTCTATAATATCCGAATTCTACTGGTGAATAAGGCGATTTGATTACGAGCTGGTCAATTTTATTTCAAATCTATTTTTTTTTTTCAGTTACAACAAATTTTAAAAAAGGTATGATCAATATCACCCCCATTTCACGGTATATCGAAATATATCCTCGGATGCGCACAAATTTATCTTCAGTTTAACACTATTCCTTTTTCAAATCGAACCCATGAATGGTTTTTTTTTATGGGAAGGTACTACAGGACACACAAACATAGAAAATAGATTTTCAACTTTGAGCAACCAGTTATCCACCTTAACATAGATTAACAATTAAAGTGATAATAACTATCCGTATGATCAACATATCTACAGTTAGTGCAAATATTGCCAAATAGGTGTGCAATTCATTAGCATATTAAGTCAACATTTGCACTAGATTAATTATTGTTTCCTTGGAACAAATTCCGCGCCCAATTTAGCCCACTACAGATAACAAAGACTGCCTGAAAATTAAATATCATCAAATTAAATATGAAACTTTCACTTTTATGGGTTCACATTGTTCACATATTGAATGAGATAAAATACGATAGTTATTATCCTATCTAGTCAATAAATGTATACTTTAACGCAGATGCCAGTAGGAAAATGAAATGCCGTGAAATTTTCTCCACACTCTCCATCGATGGAATTGTTTGTTCTGCAAGTAATATGCTTAGAATAATACATCTAAGATTTCATGCAAGTCATGCATGCTACAAAGTTTTCCCATGAAACCCTTCGACAAAAGGGCGACATGACAAGTTGTTAATTTATCAACGGCGCACGATATTATTTACAAACACAAATTTGCTCTCATGGGCATTTACTTACGTAATAATGAAGACTAATCGTTAATCCGACACGCGATAAAATATAATTTAGATCTACGCTCACCTGCATTAGACTATATTTTTCTCGCATCCACATGTGCAGACTAGAGGCGATGTCCCTGTACTCCTGCATCCTCTGCTGGGCTGCGGAGTCGTACAGGGGGTGAATTGGCGGGGGCTCCGGGAACACCTCATGCAACGACGAGATGTAAGTGATGAGCGACTTCTCGTCGGGTTCGTGAGTGTCGACATCTGCAAACAATATTCAAATTTACTATACTTCACTGCAGTAAACCATTACAATATATTTGAGCACTTAATTAGTTTCTCCAGTGTGTAAATAGCTTAAAATTTGTAGAATGAAGTCGTGCCGAGACTGACCCTCAACACAACATGGCATATACTACTATCGTAAGCACCAAGAGAAAGCCCTTGGATACAAATGATTACATTTTCTGACCGGAGTAAGCGTTCTTCAGTAAATTTAGAAATCCATAATGATTCCAAGACAGTTTCCTTCAACCTTCAAGAAGTCTTAATGTACATCTTATGTCATGGACAATGGAATGAATAGAAAGCAAACGATCAGCATTTAACGTCCAAATTATTATTCGAGACCTTCCCACCAAAGTTGCTCTAATTTTACGTGATTAATGGTGGTGCACGTCAAGTAATAATAATAACCAATTGTCAAAGATTTTTTTAGATACATCTACTAATATCAGCAGAAGATGATTGAGCTCAAGATAGATTCCTGACGAATTTAACGAGTTGTCGTTGAATCTTCGGTAAAACGATAATTATAGATATGTTCTATATTATCGTGGAGGATCCATGTTTGTGAGATAAATTGTTACCTACTTCTCCACCTCAGTTTCAGCATTGTATAAATTTATACAATGGTTTCAGTGAGAATTTCTGTATAGAGCTGCTTCGGTTCTGGTCTCAGGGTGTAAGTCGCACATGTGCTAATTTAGTGACCCTAAAGAAGGTGATAAACCTAGCTCTTTATTTTTAGATTTCTGGTTTCTTCTTGAAACGTCTAGCTTTTTCAAGCTCTTTTAGGTTTTTCAGCTTCTTTGGGGTGACTAAATTAGCAGACATACAGAAATTTTTAATAAAAACTGAGGTGGAGAAATATGTGACAATTTGTTAAAAAAAAACGATGGTGCAACTTGTATGTGACATTTGGTAAATGATTTGGCAAACACAAGACAATGAGGTTTGCACTGGGCACTCAATTATTGTATTTAGAGCTTTTGGAAAGAAGGCCAAGTTAGATACCTCGTCAGATCGAAAAATAATGTTTCAAAACATCATTAAAATATCAGTAAGGGCCGATTAGCATTGAGAATTTGTAGGTTTAGTATTTAAATAAAATGATAAAACAAAACGAAATAAGTTTAAAAACTTAACCTTTTATGGATCACCTCAAGAGAACCAACAAATGACGTTAACGAGCTGATTCTGATATGTGGAAATACTTAACTTATTATAATACTGAGCAACCGTGCACACCTATAAATGGTCAAATTACACAAGCGCGAGAATTACGAACCTTAGAAGAAAGCAAAATGTATATTATGCACCAAATTGATCTTAAAAATGCATGAGTCATTCCGATAGTAACAGTAACAGATCAGATTGCAAAACGCATATATTTTATTTGTTACGGTCTTTTGTCTACGTCTGAAATCGAGAAACAAAATGTCTACCAATAATAAATCTATATTAATTTTGTAGCATAGATCATCACCATATTATGTGCTTTATAATTTTAATAAATATTTATATAGCTTATTGAAGTGAAACTTCTTTAGTTATGTTATGTTATAAATTGTATCAGAGTCAGAGTGGAGAGTAGGTAAGCTGGTTGGTGAATGTGTCGGCTGAACGCTAACGCGTTACGCGAACGTTACAAAACTTTACATACAAGATATTTTGAGCCCATTTTAGGCAACATTTGGGGACTATCGATTGTCATTTGATTTGGCGATCCGATTTTCCGTTTCCGAATTATTACATCACAAGTGCGATTGTTCAGAATTTTGCTTTGATACAGAACGATTATCAAAAAAAAAAGAATATTGATGACATTTTCAGGGAAACTGTAGAAACATCAGTTTCTAGGTCAAAACTACTAAAATTTAAACTTTTTTTCTCGAAAAATTATTTTTAAGTAGAAAAGTCGATCACTTGACGAGAATCTACCGTACAAGAGGGCATTTTTGAAACGCTCATGCCTTTTATACAGGGTGAGGTAGTTTTCGTCATGTCGAGTTTTTTGGTAGAACAATAAAGGTCATTTTAGCATATGATGGTACTCGACTTCATGCCTTATTGCTTTTATAATTCGGCATT
This sequence comes from Pissodes strobi, assembly GCA_016904865.1. Taxonomy (NCBI): domain Eukaryota; kingdom Metazoa; phylum Arthropoda; class Insecta; order Coleoptera; family Curculionidae; genus Pissodes; species Pissodes strobi. The sequence continues at coordinate 9,479 of JAEQML010066553.1, read as the reverse complement.
TTTACAACTTTTAATAGATCCCTTTGCTTGTGATGTATCATGAGAAATTTTGATGTAATACCTCTTTCAGAGTTTTGACATGTTGAAATTGCCTAAAATATCATTAAAAAGGGTTTAAAGACGAGCAAAACGCAGCGATCATCATATAAGTATAATAGTTTTGACAAAAATTATTGCGAATGGTAATTAGGTCGATCAAATTTTTTAACTTTCAGTTAAAACTGAAATGCGCTAATAATTTACAAAAGGACCATTTACGAACACATTTTTATAATGAAAAAAATCCCAAACATTCCTGCCCATTCCTAGTTGGTTGGATAGTATAACAAAAAAACAGGCGTCTAGCGCTCCTACTATCTTTTCGATGCGAAAGCCGCGCTTATTTATATAAAGGCAAATGAACGAATTAAGGTGGTAGGAAAGCTATAATTCGTCTAAGAACTAACTACATTTTAAATTATTCTCATTGATATAATATTAAAGGTTTTAGAATTACCAATTACAATGATTTATTGGGCATTACGAAATACTCTGATTTTTTCGATATAATTGCTTACATAGTTAGATACCTGCTGCTTCCTGGAGATAAAGATTTATTTATCATTTGCCATCATAATGTTGAGCTATAATATATAGTTTTTTTATTACGCATGCATCATCAACGATTATCGCACGCTGCAGCGTGCTTAAATAGTATATTATTTTATATGGAGGAAAAGTGATACTTTTCATGGCGCGCTCGTGTTTAACAGCCGAACGGAGTGAGGCTGGTAATAGAGAGCAAGCCATGAAAAGTAACTTTTCCTCCAAATAAAATATGCTGTTTTTTCTTCAAATGGCGACAAATTAATGCAAAAACATCTCTTTTTAATAGTAATAATATCTAATTATTATTAAAGATAAATGGGTTCGCAAGGCGGCTTAGACCACGGTCGTAGGTGGCCTTGCTTAGACCGGTGTCGGTTTGAAGGAAAAAGACGTTTATGATGCGCCTACCTTTTTAAAGGTTGCTATAGAAACATTTGATAGTGATTTTAGACCTGTACAGGGTTTGCCAAAAGATTCGAAAACTAACGAAAAAAACTTAACCCCATTTAACTAAAGTAAACGAAATTAACGCTACACAAACCCAAACCGAAACTTGCTCAAATTGACCTAAACTAAATTGTAAGGCAACATTCTATCAATTTCCGAATTTTAATGAGACAAATATAGTAATTTTAATTTGTGTATATACCAGTTCGCATGAAAATGTAAAAATAGAAGGATAGAGAGTTATGAGTCGTAGTATACCTAATCCACTGTGCAAGCAATGAAGTTTCACTCTGGATGTATGGTCTAGAAGCAAGCCCAATTTTTTGCAATATGTGAGTGTATATAACAGCCGATAAAAATTATCTTCTTAAAAATATCGATGGAAAAAATACACCGGGAAATAATATGTCACCTGAATAATCGAATCAAATTGTTATGCTTACATCCGCTTTGATTTTCTAACCTATAATATGTGTATGTATAACTAATCTGAAACTAAAAGAAATCATAAAAAAAAGAATCGAATCGTTTCTAGGCATAATTTAGTGTCTTAAAATTTAAGAAAAAAACATCGATGTAACGCCCTAAAAGATTCCAGAAAAATGAATATAAGTGGTTGTTTATTAGGACTGAATATAGTGCGGATCATTTTATATAAAAACACGCGATCTTTAAATAGCTCCTATTTCTGTGCCGGTGTTCTAAGAAACCGTAAGGAGGAAGCTTCATCAAAATTTTTTATTGCTTATTTCGACAGCCCATGAAAAATAACTGGACACGTGTTTTTTCTTTTTTTCATAAGACGAAAAATGAGGCAGATACAACGTCTTGAAATGTGCTTATGACGTCACAATACACATGCATTGTTACGTCGCACCATGCTTAGTATATCTATATATTATACAGAATTAAAAACTGGCATAGCTCTCGTATTAATCATCTTTGGTGGAAATAAAAAAATATGTATCGATTTTTTTTCAATGTTCTATAGTTTGCAACAAAAAATAATCAGTTTAATTTTTCAGGAAACTTCCTCATTGCGTTTTCCTACTACTTTGAAAAATATTGAAAAAAATTACTTTTAAGAAACTAGACAGTTGTAAAAATTATGCTAAAAAATTTAATAGAAGCGTATTTAAATTTAAATATTTCAAAAACTTCTACAAAAAATAGATAGTAAAGTAACACTGCAATTAAATTTGACTTTTAGATAAATGTCCAGGAAGAAACTTGACTTTAATTTAACCAAGCCAAGCCTTGTAATATAACCAAGCCAAAAGGTGTTATCGCCGTGGCATCGGGTGCACACACACAAGTCTATGTTCGATGTTCCGATAGTTTTATCGTGAGTTCAAAGTTTGTCAAATGTAAACTGTGCAATGAGGGTTTCCATTTGCAGTGCGTACAGATTAAGGAACCGCTATTTAAGGCAATCAACGATCGTAAAATTTATTTTGGGGTGCAATTACTTTGCAATGATATTTCGCCAGTGAAAGTATAGGGATCGGCAAGAAAAATTGTTAGAGCAACGGATTATGCAAAATACCTAACACAAATATAGCCGAAATACTATGCAAATGTGATACCCCTTCCTTGTAATTCGAAAATATACTGCTGTCAAAAAGAATAAATTCCCGCCATTGATAATAAAACCGAAAGACACAAAACACGATAGTAACACTAACAAAAAAATGCCGTAGCGCAAACAAGAAGATTTACCAGCGGAGATAAACAAATTCAACCAGACTGGTCAGTCTATTATATAGTGTAAGGACGTTAAACGTTAAAAAAAATGCAAGATAAGGCCATAGCTGAACTCTCGAGGAACTATACGGTGGAGGCTTCGAAAGTAGTAAATCCCTAGGTCAATGATCACGAGTTTGGAATTTACTACTTTTGAAACCTACACCGTATAAGTGGTCACAGAAAGTATGGATGGAGACAGTGAGGAACATTTCATTCAAACATTTAAAGATATTAAAAATAAGAATGCAACCGGATTGGAGAGAATTATTAAGGGTTCTTATCAGGCTTCCATATATTGCCATTCATACTATGGTACCATGACCATAGTATGAATGGCAATATATGGAAGCCTGATAAGAACCCTTAATAATTCTATCGGTCCGGAATGAAGTTCCAGTTACCATCCCATTTTAATGTTGCCAACTATAGCAAAAGTCATAGAGAGATTCGTAAAGAAACGTATGTTAGGTTCTCTTGAGAAACTTAATTTGCCGAATACATCAGAATTCGCTTTTTATAGCCCATTAGAAAGAATAATGCTATAATCTCATTTTTACATTCATTGTACTGTGGACTAAATGAGGGTGATGTTGCTGCAGCGGTGTTCTGTGATCCCGCAAAAACATTTGAATGAGGGTGATGTTGCTGCAACGGTGTTCTGTGATCTTATCAAATAGATGTCAAAGTGTCAGCATAAACAATGCGGAATCATACAAATTGGAAGTCACGGCAGGTGTTCCCCAGGGATCTGTACTCGGACCCCTATTATTTATAATTTATGTCAATGACTTGCGCTGTTTAGGCATATCTGGAACTTTTACCATTTTTGCGGATGACACCGCCATACTCTGGAGGCACAAAGATCCTCTGCAACTTGAAAGCATGTTTACGAATGACTTAAGTGAGACTTAAGCAATATTTAGTTGGTTATCAAACTCAGGTCAACAAATTCCTTTGTCTTCATATTGCCGACAGGCTGAATTTTGCAGATCGTGTTTTGTCTTTAAACAAGAGGCTTGCACAGAGCTGCTATGCGATTAAGGTGCACGTCTCACGCATATGTTTTGGGGATGTTATGGGGATTATCTTTTCCAATCGGTTTTTGTCTTGCAAAAGCGACCAATAAGATTTGCCTGCAGGGCAAAACCCAGAGAGGCATGCAGATCAACAGTGTGGTTATGCAACTCGTTTCAATAACTTCACAGTGAAATTTACTATACCGTCCACTGAGCTAATAAAAAAAAAACAGTCATATATTCTGCAAAAAGATGTTTAACAAGCTTCCGAGTTCCATAAGACAAAATTGGCCGTAGAAAGCGCTTTAAAAAAGTGATAAAAGAATTTCTGATTGGAAGGGTTTACTATAGCGTGGATGAGTTCTTTTTAGACCAAATTGCTTGATTTGGACTGGATTGGCTTTATTTAATTATATGTTTAGAATCATAATATGTGTATAGATAAGATGTAATTTTGCTCTATTTTGAGGCATTTGTTTGCGTGTCTTTGTCGCTATAATAATTGATATTTCTCTTGTGGTTTTATTTTTGGTGATTAGTAGCTTTGTCAACGAGTTTGTTTTTTTGAATATTATACAAAGTGAAGACTACCTTGCAATGGAAAAAAACATAGATATGAAAGTTATAAAGAAATATATCCCAAGAATAATGTCATTTTGGAGGTTTAACCTAACGTGTGCAACTGCCTTGTTAGAACCGGAAGTGTTTTTGGACTGGGACAATTGTCAAGTGTCTGAATATATTGGCATATTGTGGTGCTAGAAAAGTTTGAGATATGGGCATAAAGCGTGAAATTATCGACAACCGATAAATATTTGCTCACTGTGAAAAAAAAATTACAAACTGTAGATATGCACAAGAGGTGCTAAAAATTAAGGACCTAGATTGCAGGCATAGTGATTTGATAGGAACTGCATTTGCTTCCAAAAGACCCAGGAGACGGTGAAGGCTCGAACCCAATATACATAGCAACTAGTCACGCCCTGAGGGCTTCCGTTGTTACTTTTGGACATAAATGTTCACGGATTTTTATTGAAAATTTTAAACAATTAAGCTTGTCAATGGTGTGCATAAGTGAAACTCATATTACACCAAACAGAATGGACCAATAAATCACTAAACATGGTTATAGTGCTGTGGTTTGTTATTCTAAATGTTATTCTAATAAAGGCGGGACTCTATCATATATTAAGAAATGCCTAAAATATGGGCTGTTGGAAAGCAAAGCCATTGATTATAGTTATTGGACACTTTGGATGAGGGCACAGGTTAAGAGGGAAAAACTTATAGTGCAGACAGTGGAGAGCTTTTATGCTACTTGGCAGAGAAACTAAACGAGTAAATTATCATAGTCAGAACACAGTGATACTGGGTTATTTGCACAAGTTATTTGCAATTCCTGTGAAAAACGATAAAGATGCTAGAAATGTAAAGAAAATAATTCAAGCGGCAGATGTTCCGCAAATTGTGACAAGGGAAACAAGGATTACTGACACATCAGCTACTCTGATTGACCACATAATAACCAATGATTTCAATGCAAGAGAGGCCTGGAGGGGTTTTCCTGATTGCGTCTATGATGAGCGACCATGCGATTGTTGGCAACAAGCTAAGGATAGCCCTATAGGAACGTCAGCTTTTCTATACTGCAGAGATCTGCATGGTGATGCAATTCAGATAGCTAAATTTCAGAGTTAATACGGGCAAAATGGAATTATACGTCCACAAACGTAAGTGTAGTATATGAAGAATTTATAGATATTGTTCGAACAGCGGTTGATAAGCCCCGCGGCGAATGTCTCCTGAAAACATATCAGTGAGTGACTAGAGCAGTTAAAGAAGCACATAGGGAAAGAAATAGAGCCTACAAAAAGTTGTCCCTCGAAAAAAAACAATGAAAATTAAAAACAGTATCAGAATCTCCGAAATAGGGAAACTTCAATGTTTGGAGCAAAAAGACAAAAAATTGACAGATGCAAAAGAGATGGAAAAAGATGTGGAGAACTTTGAAAAATAGAGCAGGCAGGAAATGAAAAGTGGCATCGACTTTCGACGAGATAATAGAGCAATAGAGGAGAACTTCAACAGATCCTGTTTAGAGAGTTTTGACGGGATTTCGGAATGTACAGAACGTAGGCAGGGGAAGTTAAATATTAAGGAAAACAAAGAACATCAATTGGCAGAGTTTATGCCGACTAGCCTTCCTGAGCTTAAAAAAACTGTGTTTGAACTTAAGAAGAAAAATACTAGTTGGTGAAAGACCTGTTTTGTATGATAGGATATCCTCTTCTATACTCAATATATAGCCTACTTATCTAAGAACTGGAAAATTACCGAGTGAATTGAAGATTAGTGTAATAGTTCCTATTTCCAAGATGTTTGTTGCCGATTTAGGCCTATAAATCTACTTCCTGTAGTTGATAAAATGCTAGAAACAAATAGTATGGCAACAACTCAGAGGTTATTTTGAGTCAAACAAATTGATATTTGGTGGTCAGTCTGGATTTAGGAGTTGTTATAACATTGTAAATTGTGGTAAATACCTAGGAGTCATTCTAGATACCATGTTACTTTTGGCTTTACATGTACATTATCGTTGTAAAAAAAAGTAAGCAACTTTTTCTTTTATTGTATTTCAAGTCGCCTGTCAATGTGAACAAAATTATTAATTTGTGTAACACCATTTATTCTCCCACACTTTAACTAATGTGGCTCCCTTTTAATATCATGTACTCAAGAAGATATACAAAGGCTTTATGAGAGTAATACTCGGATGTAATAGATACGCACCAGTGCGAAATATGTTGCAGGAATTAGGTTGGTAATCGGAGAGAACATTGAAAGAGCAAATTTAATTTGAATCGATAAAATAGAACATAAACATCATCTTGAAACCAGGCTGGACTACAACATTCAGGCTGTTAAAACGATAAACCTGCAGAAATCGTTGTTTTTCGAAGGTGTTCGGCTTCTTAATGTTTTGCCTGATGAGGTTAAAAATGCACTTAGTATGACTGTCTCGACCAAAGATATATAATTTTTTTTTATATGTCTTTGGTCTCGACATTGACATTCTTTATGGTGATTTTACTTTAATTTCTTTATTCTTTGTAATTGCTATCCAAGTGCCAAATAAACGACTATTATTATTATTATTATTATTATTATTATTATTATTATTATCATTATCTTAAAATCATTGAAACACTAATTTGTTAACAGGTTTTGCCTCGATTTTCTAACTTCTTCCCTGAAATTCCCAGTAAACCATATTTTTAAATAACTGTTAGGTAACAATTTATATATTTAAAATATCCAAATTACAAAAAAAATCTTGCAAGTTATACGAAATACCAACTACCCTGTATAAAAAGTAACCGATCTGCTTAACTTAATTATGATGCTCGCATAGTCGCCATTATTTCAGTTTATTGGATTATTGAAACATTATATGTCCTCGCATATTAGGTTAATAAAGATATTAATATGCTTTCGCCTATAGACAATGTATTAATTAAATTGGTACTTTATATATTAGAGGATGTTGAACCTATGAAGCACAAAAATAATGAGTATGTGTATTGTAAAGTAACTACCATTTTTACAAACATGCATACAGTGAGCGGCCAATGTATTGCATACATTCGAGAAAAATTCAAAAAGAGTTTTCGGAATAACATTCCAAATATGTTTTTTGACACTAAAAAATTATATTCAGGGTGACTCAAGTAAGAACTATGGCGTTATTAATTGTTTCTTTTTCTGGAATATCCAATATACAACTGTTACGAAATTTTCTTAGAATTTTAACAGGTACTAAAATTAAACCTGCCGCTGTTTGTCAGTGTCAGTGTCAATGAAAAAAATTGTTACTGGAAATAATATCAAGCTATTATTTAAAAAAATATATAAGATTAGCCCAATTAACAGAAATACAACGAATAGAAATTGTAAACTTTGGTTATGGTGAAAAGACCAAGACCAACAACAGGTATGTGAATTGTTTAACGCGAAGTATACTGATCGTCCTATCAATCAATCGACAGTAAGTAGAGTTTAGAGAAAATTTAGAGAGCTACCGGTCTTCATAAATCTGGTCGCCCAAAGTTGACGATGCTCCGAAGATAAATATTTTGTTGGAAGTTGAGGAACACTCACATAGTGTTTCTAGGCATATTGACCAGCAAAATGAAGTTAGTCAGCGGTCAACACTACGCGTAGTAAAAAAAGAAAAATATCACACATATAAAATTAACTACCACATGAGCTTAATGAGGATGATACAATTTTGCGAAACGCTTATCGGTCAATACCATAAGAACGACATTTTCAATTGCCAAATTTTGTTCACCGATGAAGCTATATTTTATCTAGATGGAAATATAAATCGACAGAACTGTATAAGTAAGTCACATTGCTGGGTGTCGGAATCTCACATAGAGTTTCCCGAAAAATTAGATGTATGGGTTGAAATAATGAATCTTCGAAGAAAACCTAACTGATGATAGATATTTCCTGCCCTTTGTCAAATATTTCCTGATGCAAACGAACCTGATTTACCTAACGGCAACCTTTGGTTTCAGCAAGACGGTGCACCGCCGCATTTTGCGCCTCCGCTCCGGCAATTTTTAGAAACAGTTTTTCCACAGCGATGGATTAGCGGAGGAGGTTCGATAAAATGGCCTGCCAGGTCGCCGGATCTGACACCACTTGGCTTCTTTTTATGGCGGTGATTTAAAGCAAAAGGTCCTTGTTACAAAGCCATAAAACATATAATATAATAATTAAACTATTGCATTTTACATGTAATAAATGCTTTTCAAACTTAAACTTTATTTATTTCGAAATCATGGCAGTTTAGGTATAGGTAATGCTACTCGTATATCAGATATGTTCAAAATTTTCTGTAAAATTCAAAAATGTCATAAAAATTAGGACATGACATAATAATATAAGTATAATCAAAAGCGCTTATCGTGCGGGTCCAAAGATCACATTTTTCATTAAATGTCAGATTTTACACTCAAAATCTGCCACGAATTAAGTTTTTACTGAAAATTGTGTCCTTTGGACCCGCACGATAAGATCGCTTTTGACTATATATTAGATTTAAGCGTCAAAAAAGCACGTTTGGAAAAAATAATTCACGGGTCCGAGCGTTTTTCCGAAAAGTCTTTCTTTGAATTTTTGTCGTAATTTATGTAATACATTTTCCGCTCAATCTACTGCATACCTCCCAGTCGTGTTTATTACTCGGTATTTAATTGCAATGTGCTACTGAATCAGTACAGATTAAATTTTATACGGCTATAAATTTGTGTTAATTGTAATTACATGTCATCTTATAATTAGCAATTTGAATTTGCGAAAAGAAACAGGGATTATGTAAAAAAGTATAATGATAAACTACACATGGCTTTACCTCATTACAAAAATAAAGCAAGGATTACCATTTAGCGTTTAAAAAGTGGCGATATACATAAGCATTTATGTAGATTATTCCCGGCTTAAGTATTAAAAAGTTCGACAGAAAGCTAAATAACAAAATATAGATGCATAATATAATAGGCATATAATCACTAATAAAAAAGCTCAAAAAAAGTCACTTAAGGAGTCGAGTGCAATAATTGGTGATGATAATCCAATGTAATTTCCTTGACACTGTGAACGATTTTTTCCTAA
>JAEQML010066552.1:0-19886 GCA_016904865.1 Pissodes strobi | reverse complement strand
ATTATTATTATTATTATTATTATTATTATTATTATTATTATTATTATCATTATTATTATTATTATTATTATTATTATTATTATGATTTAGCCTTACGGCATTTACACTCCCTCTAAGGCGCATTCACTTACCCCAGATATCCCGGTTATCAAAAGGATTAAGCTCTGAGGGAACCCTTTACATGTTATCTGGTCCTTGGTGGCATCTACGGATTTCCTACAAATTTTAGGACGGTACGGGCTATTGCGAGAAGTACTGCTTTCAGCATCAATTTGAAGAGATGTTCGCTTAATCCGACTTCCTTGATGTTTATTATCAGGTTCTTTAGAATGAGTCCTGTTGATGACACAATGATTGGCACCGTTCTTACTCTCTCCATTCCCCATTGTTTGGGGATTTTCTCTTGTAAATCTCGATATTTGGCGATCTTTTCGGCGCGCTTGACCTGCAAATTGTTGTTGTTGGGTATGGATGTCGATCACCGTGGCTTCCTTGGCCCGCTTATCTACGTGAATGATGTCCGGTCTATTGTGGGCCGTCGCGCTGTCTGGTCAATAAGCACAGTTCGGTCCCAGTAGATCTTATGGTTGTTACTTTCAAAACAGATTCGGGAGTGTATGTATAGTAACTTACCTTTTGGTCTACAGCAGCAACAGCTTGTCTGCTAGTTCCCGATGGATTATCTTCGCAACTGCATTGTGCCTGACTTTATATTCTGTTGCTGCGAACGTTTGGCATCCTCCTGTAATATGCTGGATGGTATCAGTGGTTTGACAGCCGTATGGACATCGATCATCCCCCACCGAAGCATCTCCAAATATGTACTTGGGATAGTTTCAGGTGGTCAGCTATGATCTTGTTTCGCTCACAGTGCGCATATAGCCGATGCGCTAAGCAGATTGTTATCACTTTGTATATCATTGGGAGACACTTGGTTGGTCGGTACATGGATGGATCCTCCGTGTTTTCCTGGTCCTTTGATAGAAGGTATGTGGCACTCCGAAATAGAAATCGTGGCATTTTTCATGGGTATATTGGAGCTCTTGAGCCAGTAGTTCTGTATTTCATCTGGACCAGGTGACCTCTAGTTATGGGTATCTCTGATGACGTTTGTAACTTCTGCTGTCGTAAACGGCTCGTATTCCTGAGAGGTCCGGCTCTCCCCCGCAATCCAGCGTGCTTCAATATTGCACTGGGGAGAACAACTGTTCTCTCCAAAATTGTTCATGCTGGGGAATTTGTTGTTCAATTCCCTAGCCCTTGTATTTAACGCTCTGTAGAATGTTTTTTCTGATCGTTGGAATAAAACATTATGTCTGTTTCTTTTATTACTTGATTTGTACCTCTTTAAACACCCTGAAAATACAGATAATTTTTATTTTAAAGTGTTAAGACATTGCTGGTGTGTTTGGTTTTCTGGATCATCACGAGCATGGATTCGATACGAGTCATAATTGATCGAACGCAAGTTTCCAGCCTATGGGGCCTTACTTAATCGATGTATTCTTTGAACCTTCCTATATCTCTTCGTATGTCATCAATCCGAGCATTCATTCTTCTTTCCCAATGAGGTGTTTGTGGCTCGTCCACTGTTTGCGCCGTTCCCTTTGTTCTTACTTTGATTCCCAGGATTCGGGCAGTGACCTTCCAGCGCAGTAGATTAACATATGGAAGTGGTCCAACGTGTTCGCGTGGGTGATATAGTTTGGCAAAATTCGGTTGTTCATAATAGTAAGGGCGATTCCTAGTTTATTTGAGGAGTTCACTCTAGGTAATGGTGGTCTACTTAATGGGTTGGTGCCATTGTACTCTATAATTAGCTTTCTCATCTCTGAGAGAAGTGTCTCGAGTAATCCTTCCGTGTCCACATTATCTCTATTTAAATCATGTGCCCCGCCGTTCATCTATTGCTCTGCTATTTCAGGACCCACATTTCCAGCGTCTCCGTCCAAGTCACCATTCTCGTTATTATCGTGATTTTAATTCTGATTCTCATTATCTTCGTTGTTGTTGTACAGGTTTAGCAGTTCGCGTTCTACTTTTTGTTTGATGGTGTTAGTCTCGCAGCTGGGATGAGATTGTTATATATATGTAATTAATATAATTATTGCTACCATTATTATTATACAGGAATTAAAGAAAACTGAAAGCTAAATGGGATACTGATCCTAATTAACAATTTAGGCATCCTTATTAGCTGTTGTTTGATTTAAGCAACAGAGTAAATGTGTATTTCGTAACTTTGAGCCATCCTGCATAATATAAATTATATTTATATTTTGTGCCATACATATTATTTCCTCAAAAAAGTATAAATAGACGTAAATTTGCAAATTTTAGAAATCTTTGCTTCTACAAATTGTCATTTTAGCACCTAAGGTTGATATTTGATCAAGAATATCTTATTTTTAGGTTATGATCAACAGAGCAAATACAGAAAAGATCAATTTGGCAGATATCCCTGTGAAAAATGCGGTAAATCCTACAAACAAAAGACTAACTTGATTCGACATCTGCATTACGAATGCGGTTTGGAACCACGATTCTCCTGCATGTGTGGAAAAAAATTTAAAAGAGGATTTGACTACAACGCGCACTTTAAGGTTGCTCATTAGAATTCCATTGATAAGTTATAAGCAAATTTAATAATAAATATCTAGATAATAAGTGGGAAAAATACATTATTATTGTACGCATGTGAGGTATTCAGACTACCGAGTTGTTAATCAGGAAAATCCTTGCACTATCTATAAATCTTTAGCTGTGGTAGCTTGAAGTTTTATCAAGTTCAGGATTTCAGAACTAAAGTCATTGTGTGTCTACATTACCAAATATTGCTACAAATGTTGGTCATAACGGTATTCACTTCCGAATAGAGGTCTTGAGTACGAAGCACATTTCACTCACCAATTTGAACTATACAACAATCTAAAATCGTAGTATATTCTGATTATTCTTTAAATGCTACCTGTCGCTTGTGGCATCTTCTCGGTTCATGTGATATTCAGGTGGTCACGGTGGTTTTCCACCGCATAAACAGTATAGTTCTCTTGCCATAGAATTAATGTTTGTCTCAAAAAATCTGGCACATGTATTTGTCTGATTAGATGCATATAATCTATATCCATGTCAATGGAAATTTAATCAAGTGCCGGGTATTTATTAAATTAAATTTGCATAATTCGGTTTTGTAACTTTGGCTGAATTAGATTTGTTTCTGTTATACCTGAGCAAGTATCTCCTCTTAAAATCATCTACTAATCTTGCGCGATCTTCTTCTCCCGACCCAGCAAAAATGTTAAATATTTTGATATTTTCCAGTTAAGTTAGGTTCGTTCTTTGTGTTTAAAATCTCATTTGAATCTGGATAATAACTCCACACAACTTTTATTAACAAATTTTCATATTGTTGTATTCTATAAACCCTTAAGGGTATTATATTTTGCTGTATAAACATCAACTTTCATCGATCACGATTTATAAACATTTAAATATCATTTTTATATTTGACCGTCTTGTAAGAGTGTTCAGAAATCATCTTCATTTCAGACCTCGTGTTCGTATGTCAACTATGCGGAAGAATTTATCAAACCAAATCATCATTGAGGAGACACAGACGGCTGGAGTGTGGAGTCGAACCTCGATTCAAGTGTCCCCGTTGTTCCAGAAAATTTAAACATGAGCATCACCTGGAACAGCACATGAACACTAAAGTGCAATGCACTCAAAGGAAAGTGAACAGGTGGCTTTATTTGCATTAAATATAAATCAAATAGTAAGTGAAGTAAATTTGTTGCCATAATACATGAACTTAAAATCATCGTGAATTAGGTAATCATAACAGTTAATTTCGCATCTGATCTGATCTATCTCTATTTAGATACGAAACAACACAGTTGTTTTCAACCTCTTGTTTTAACGGTTGGGCAGATTTGTAATCTTCCATTCAGTCAGTGCTTATTTATGTGTAAATGTGTATAATTTTTATTAAATTTATTGTTTGCCTATTGTATGTTTTTCTCAACCAAGCTTTTCCCCACTCCTACCTAGATAATTTTTTGAATGTATCATAATCTGTCAGGTATAAGACTGACTTTTAGTATATACATGTAAAGACGTCACTTAGGTAATTTGAACCAAGGATGTATTCACGATAATAAGTTCCTTTTCATAATATAAGCGTTAAAGTCACCGATAGTTAAAGTTTTTTCATCCAATTTAATTTTAACCTTATTCAGTGTGTCATAAAGAATTTCTATTTCATCATCAAATAGCTTGTTAAATAATGATGTACATCCGAATAATGCTGACGTTGAACGGTTTGCCGTCTAACTGGAGCAGCATTACATAATCTGATATTGGAATAGAACTGGTAATATATTTATTATGTTCTCCAGATGCAGATATATCCATCCCTTTATGGTCATATCGGTCATCGCATGCGCTACCAGAGTAGTAAAAAAGCTATGTTATCTTGGCATTTTTCAACTACTTGTATCCTAAGCATTTTTACTTCTTTAATGTCGAGTTTGTTTGGTGTTGAAAGCACGCAGAGCTTTCTGTTTTTCTAAACGTAGAAAATTTAAATAGTTTTGGTTTAAATTATACTTATAAATATTGTTATTTTAATATTAACGAAAACCCTCTTACAATAAATTCGAACAAATTAAGTATGTGGCATATATATAATTCTAAAATAATTTGTGGGTATAGGTACTGCATTGATCAAAGATTCCCCAGTTCCATACTCGTGGCTCTGGGGATTTCATTTTTAAAATTGCATTTTAGCATATTTAGTCGATACACTTTCCAATCCTGCCTAAATTCAGTTCCGCTCCTCTTCTTCATGTGTTTTCTTGATATGCAGATTGAGCGTTAGTTTGATTGCTGGAAAAATATACAGGATTGCAATAATTGCATATGATCATCATCATCATCATCACGTAGCCTCTCTTGTCCACTGCAGGACATAGGCCTCCCTCAACGATTTTCGTCTGGAACGGTCTTGCCCTTCATTTATCCAGTTGTTTGATACTCGCTTAAGATCGTCGGTCCACCGGGTTGGAGGACGTTCTCTATTTCTATAAGCATCCTGTCTAGATCGCCATTCAATAATTTTCTTCGTTCATCTGTCATCTCCATGTCTTGCCACGTGGCCCGCCCAACTCCATTTGAGATTTGTAATTCTTTCCATTAAATCTGCGACTTAAGTTCTTTGTCGAATTACATTGTTCGTTACCCTGTCTCTCAAGGTCAAACCTAGCATAGAGCGCTCCATAGCGCGTTCAGCAATTCGAAGTCTCTCAGTTGATTTTTTGGTGAGAGTAAGGGTTTCTGCGCCATAAGGCATGACAGGGAGTCACATTGATTAAACACTTTTCTTTTAGGGCAGGTTGGAATGCCTGATTTAAATACGTAACGCAGTTTTCCATATGCGGCCCACGCTAAGGTAATTCGTCGGGTAATCTCACATGTTTGGTTGTCGCGGCCAATTTTTATCTCTTGTCTTAAGTATTTGTAGGATGTTACTTGTTCGATTAGCTTTCCATCTACTTCAATGTTTTGGTAAGTTACCAGGTTTGTCATAAATTGTGTTTTGGATGTGTTGATCTTTAATCCAGCCTGGGCAGATGCAGTTATTAATTTCGCAAGCATTTCCTTAGCGTGATCTATTCTGTCGGTAATTACAATAATATCATCTGCGAAACGTAGGTGGTTTAGCATCTCTCCGTTGATATTTATTCCCATATTGTTCCAGTCTATTCTTTTAAATGGATATTCTAAAAATGTTGTAAACAATTTTGGAGAGATTGTGTCTCCCTGTCTTACTCCACGCTCGATTTTAAAGTTTTCTGTCTCTTCATGTAACTTGACACTTGTCGTTGCATTTTGATATATGTGGCTAATGAGAGCTGTATATATATGATCCACCCGACAATCTGCTAGTGCGTTCATTATTTCGTAGTGCTTGATTGTGTCGAAGGCTTTGTGGTAATCCACAAAGACAAGAACGAGAGGTTTATTATACTCGACGCATTTCTCTACTAAAGATTTCACCACTTGTAGGTGATCATTGGTACCGAATTTTGCTCTGAAGCCAGCTTGCTCTCTAGACTGGTATAGTTCTAGTTTGGAATCAATATGTTTAGTGATTTATTGATATTTGCATATGATATTTGTACGTGTTTACGCTGAAAAGCTTTAGATCATAATTTTGTGTTTAAAGTCGTTAGGTTAAAGAACTAACTATAAACTAACTAGTCCGAGTCCTAGTCAAGTTTTGCATGTTGAAATACTATCACTATTATTTTTAAAGCTGGTGCTTATTTTAGCCAATCAACTTCTTCATATATGCTCCCAATGCGGCAGAGGATACCGTCACACCAGGTCTCTGAATAAGCACAAAAAATTTGAATGTGGAAAAGCCCCTTCATTTGAATGTAACGACTGTCCGTATAAAGCCAAACATAAAGGAAATCTAAAGATCCACTGGAAGGCTAAGCATGCATATAGACCATAAGGCTTAGAATATATTTATTATATTTGGAAATGGTTTTTACCCAGTTCCATACTCATGGATCTGGAGATCTTGTGCTTAAAGTTTTATTTTAGGAGATTTAGGCGATACGCTTTCCATTTCATGCAGATTGAACGTCGGTTTTATGCTGGACAAAGATACAGGATTGCAAGAGACATTATATCTGGGAATGTATGAGATATTTTTAATATATTCGTTCATCTATTTAGTTAGTTATTTCATTTGAATCTTAAAACGCTTTAGAGTCTAATTTTATGTTTAAAGTAGCTAAGTGAAAGAACTAACTGTACATTAAAAAAGCTAGTCAGGTTTTGCACATTGAAATACTACGTCGCACCAATTTTAGGCAATCAACTTCTTCATATTTGCTCACAATGTGGTAAAGGATACCGTCACTCTGGATCTCTGAGTAAGCACAAAAATTTTGAATGTGGAAAAGCCCCTTCATTTGAATGTCACGAGTGTCCATATAAATCCAAGCATAAAGGAAATCTAAAGAACCACTGGAAGGCTAAACATGCATATAGACCATAAAGGTTTTTACTATATTTGAAAAACATTTTTAAGCCGAAGATGCAATAAAACTTCTTTTTGTTCAAAACAATTATTCTTGTTATTTATAAGTGTAAGTGTAAATTTTTATTCAATGGAAATAAATGCGGTCTAATCTTAAACTATTATAATTAACAATAAAAAAGTTTGCTATAAAAAGCATTTTTGTCTTTTCTATAACTGATATAAAAGTATTTTCGATATTTTCCAGTAAATTTTTACAGACTACGAACTGGTAGTGGCAATTACGGCGACCACCCATAATTTAAAAATCGGGAAAAGTCTTTTCCTTATGTAAATTTTTTGGCATTTGTACACGTCATTTATTATAACACTATAATTTCGATAGAAATGGTGGGAAATTAATTTCATTACTGTTTTGTAGGTCATGTATCTGTTTATGTAGACTGTTTGCCAAAAAGTACTTAAGTCTATTTTAAAGGTGAATAGGTACATAAATCTGGTAGTAAAATATTATTTTCTTCAAACGTCAGCAAATCCGTCATTACTCGACTGTGTAGGCGGCCGTGAAGTTTCGTTTTTCCTCCGCCGGAGCTTTACTTTTCACTTTTCCGCCGGCGGAGGTAAAAGTGTTGTCATAGCAACATAGATACAATACAAACAGACAACAAAATAAGCGTCAACAACTCAAGATTTATTAAACTACAATTTGTATTTATCACTCAATTTGTGACTGCATTTCTAAAAATCACTAATTTAGGAACAAATTGGTTATTATTTAATCGAACTTACTCAATAACTGCTTATCAATACGGAATTAAAACGCAATCGGAGACGCCATCTTAAAAAATAATTATTGTTGACAGTGTCCACTGACAGGTTTATGTTACATAATTCACCGACACCGGTCTAAGCAAGGCCACCTACGACCGTGGTCTAAGTCGCCTTGCGAACCCATTTATCTTTAATAATAATTAGATATTAATACTATTAAGAGATGTTTTTGCATTAATATGTCGACATTTGAAGAAAAAACAGCATATTTTATTTGGAGGAAAAGTTACTTTTCATGGCTTGCTCTCTATTACCAGCCTCACTCCGTTCGGCTGTTAAACACGAGCGCGCCATGAAAAGTATCACTTTTCCTCCATATAAAATAATATACTATTCTGCTTGGCCTACGGACACGCAACTAGGTGATAACAGAGAATTCTCTCTGGTGATAACCGATTAAGGTCGATTCGCATTTTACCAAACGTCAACGTCACGTCATCGCCCGTAAATGTCACTCCAAAACTGTCGCTCATTCACATTATTTGGTCAGATAGCGTTCACGCAGTTGCTCCGTCACGTCAAATCTCTAGCCAACAGGAGTAAAATTGCTATTTTGCAGTGGTCTTGACAAGCACTGGTGCCTATATATTTTTTTTGATTAATTAATTAATTCCGAAAATGAACAAAACAAGTTTAGCAATGATTGCATTAATTTTGTTCAAGAGGGGCAGACTAACAACAGAACTAAGAAAAAGTTGTGGATAGATGTTTATTAATAGAAAATAGGTAGTGCAATACCACACATTATTCAAGAAATTAGAAGATGACGAATTTGTATTAGTCTTAGAAAAAAACTAATGGCATGTTTAAGGTAAGAACATTGCTTCAAAAATACACTTAATTTAAAAATAGAAAGTATTTGTTCTAAAATAAATGATAAAATAACAAAAAGAGGGTTTTTTTTATTGCATGATAAAGAACGCTTTTACATAATAATTTGCTACAAATTTTACAGCTGAGAAATATGTTCTGTATTGAAAGTTTCATAATAACTTTGAGCTGAGGACGGACGCCACAAAATTTGGAAATGGACTTGCAACACGTTTTTCTGATTGAATTTAAAATGAAAGTAAAGTTTTTTTCCTAATCAATTGAAAAGGAACCTAGCCCCGGAGAGTTGTATTGCAAAGCCCGGCCCCTGTCGTGGTGTCGTTTGAGCGTTACCCGTTCCAGCCAACTAAACGGAAAAAGCTCTGCTGGTGTTCTGCAGGGTGGCTGGGTCAGCTCATAAAATCAACCGATACTTAATTTCAAACCCACAAGAAAACCAGAATATCGAGAATTAAATTGACAATTTATCCATTAACTTAACTTATCAAATAAACACAATCTAACAATTTAAGGAACAATATATTTGCTATTAAGTTCTTTCTTCTCCTCTGTATGCCTTACAACTAAATGCCTTAAATACTACTAACCGAAGTGATCACTTTGACCTTAACTAAGCTAATTACCACTAGGTATGCGTGCGCTAATAGCTGCTCCGATTTTAAATGTAGCGATAATAATATGAAGCAATGAACTGCCACAATAATAAAATCAAATGACTCGATAGGTAAATAAAGGAACAAAACTAGAATAAAACTATTGAAAACGTGGCTGTTGAAGATTGATTCATATTATAAAGAATAAACTTCAGAGCGCTTATATTACTTAATAAATGAATGAAAAGAATAAAATTGTTGAGCCAACGCTTGACGTATATTAAAAAGAGAGAAAATTCAGAGCAAACAGATTAACTGGTCCGATAAACCCGTGAATAAATTAAAATAAAATTAATGAACTATCTCGAAGCTGGCCTGTAAAAGTCTGATTTATATTAACACAAGGATAACTAAAAGCGATTATATTAAACTGATAAACAAACGACTGAATGAAACATAAAGCTTCTGTACAACCCAACTTTTTTTTTGTTACACGAATAAGAATCTTTTTACGACCTATTTACCTGGGACGCACGAGGCACCCAGTACCTTGAGACGCAGCCAGGCACCCAAGGAGTGTGGGACTCGGTAGCAGACCCCTACCCACTAAACTCCGCCGTGTTCTTACCCGGCCACGTCAGCCCGGCTGGCTCCGTCTCGGAGACATCTTCGCAGGCAGACGCCGGTTTGGTCTTATTGAATCTATTCCCTTCTTAGAACGTCTCTTTCATCTTTATCTTTGGTTGTCATTGTTTCCACTATAAACCTGTTTATGGACTGAAACTTTTCTTTGTTGGACAGCATTTCATCCATCATATTGTTCTTAGTTATAGGCGTACCTGTTGCTATGTTTACTCTTATCCTTTCTTCTTCCCATCTCGGGCATTTAAACAGGGTGTGTTCTACAGTGTCTTCTTCCTCGCAGTAGTTACATATCCCATCCATCCTCTTCTTAATTCTATGCAAGTAGGAGTTGGAAGTTACCATGTCCCGTAAGCACTTGTGTTAGATGATAGTTTATTTCCCCGTGTTTTCTTTCGTGCCACGCTCTGATGTTAGGTAACATATGGTGCGTCCATCTTCCCTTCTCTGTTTTATCCCACTCTTTCTGCCATGATTCCAGGTTTTTTTCTCGCACTGCGCTTCGGCTTTCTCCTTCTACCGTCCTGCTCCGGAACACACTTTCACTTTCCCTTCCTAAAAGGTGAAAAGGTATCAGACCCGCGAGTACAAGGGCCGCCTCCGTCGAGACCATTCTAAATGCCGAAATTACCCTCAAAGCCATAATCCTTTGTGTTTTCTTGAGTAATTCGCAGCACCTTCCAAAGACCGTAGCATCCACCCACGCCGGGGCGCCGTACATGACCACAGACTGCATTGCCAGTGCCAATACTCTTCGTTTCGGGGCTGATGGGCCGCCCAAGTTAGGGAATAGTATGCTTAGCGTTTTGAGGACCCTGCAAGCCTTTTCGCATGCGTCTATAATGTGTCTGGACATGTTCATGTCGCGATCAATCGTCATCCCCAGGTATTTTACTATACTACTTGGTGTTATTTTATTGGTTCCTATGTCGAATTTGATGTGGCTGATTTTTAGTTTCCGATTTAGTAAAATCGCCTCTGTCTTTTCCGTGGCTATCTCCAAGAAGTTCTCCTGCATCCACTCAATGATCGCAGCCAGAGTCGTGTTTGTTCTTTCCAGCATGTGTCGCTCGTTTTCCGCCGTCGTCACCACTGCAAGGTCATCCGCGTAGCAGACCACTTCCACTCCGTCCGGTATCTCGATCCTCATCACACTATCATACAGGACGTTCCATAATGTAGGCCCCACCACTGAGCCCTGCGGGATGCCTCCGTGTATCTTTCTTTCGTTATCCTTCGATACGATAATGGTGCGACCTTTCAGATACTCTTCTATGACCTTTCTCAGATTACCGTCCACGTTTCTGGTCCGGAGTGCCCCAATGACGCGCTCCCATGAGGCCGTGTTAAACGCGTTCCGCACGTCGATTAGGACCATTGCCGACCAATTGCCCGGCTTATCGTATGCATGTCCTCGCACTTTCAGAGTTGCATCTATCGTTGACTTGCCCTCGGTAAAACCATACTGGTTCGTGTGGAAACCACCCGAATCCCTGATTGCTTCCTTAATTTTTAGGTTTATAAGGCTTTCGTATACTTTACCCATGACATCGATCAAACAAATAGGTCTGTACTTCGTCTGCTCGTTGCGTTGCTTTTTCGGTTTTTCCACGAGGATCAGCTTTGCTCTCCTCCACCTATCTGGGAAGCAATGTCTCCGGTATAAGTCATTGAAAAAGTCTGCAAAGAATGAAACATTTGCTTGCTCAGCGTCTTGATGACTATCGGTGGAATTCCATCTGGGCCTGGGCACTTATTCGTCTTTATCTTCCCGCATACTGTGTTGATGTTCTCCGCCGTGAACGCACGATACCCTGTGGGATATTCTGGGTCAATTGCTTCATTGCCTTCCTCCAGTATTGGGTTAGGCGTGCAAATAAACAGACTTTCGAAGTACCGATTTTCACGGTCCTCAGATATTACGGTCCTTGGGGGGTTTTCCTTTATTCTTCCCCGTACAATACGGTAGGCATCCCCATAAACATCGTTATCTAGTTCTCTGCAAAGGTCATTCCACCTGTCTCGCTTGTTCCTTTCTATTAGCTTTCTTAGGTCCCCCTTTGCTTCGCGATATGCTTTTTCCCTCTCCTGTCTGACATTTTCATTCTGCGTCGCGCGTTGGGAAGAGCCGTCTTTTCTTGCGCACTTCACTGATTTTGTTCTGTGTTTCTTCAGTCCACCCATACGGTAATTTGTAGTTCTCGTCGCACGGTACGATTGGAGTGCTTTCTTTGTAGGCCATTATAACGTAGGTCATGAGTTTCCTTGGGCAGCTTATAGTTTTGTCCTTGATCAGGCTATTGAAATTTTCCTCAAGTTTTATTAAGTTAGGCGCTCCATATTTCTTCCTCACATTCTTCTTATTCCGATTTTGCGGTAACTCTGTGACTATAAATCGATGACCCGTGACGTTTGGATCTTGATCTTGACACCATTGTTAAGTCGATGTAAGAAGACCCGTTATGCGCCTCGTAAGTGGGCAGCTTCCCATCGTTTAAGCACACTAATCCATTTCCAGACATTAATTCAGCGACCTCCAGTCCCCGTTTGTCCACAACATTTCCTCCCCATATCGGGTGTTTAGAGTTGAGTGTACAACCCAACTAACCCAAACTAACCCAAATCCGGTCGTCGAACTCTGGTGGAAGCGCCGGGCACTTATAGATACCTCAGGTGCTGCCTCTCGATGGCCCCGAGGGGAGAGCTTGGTGTCGAGATTGGCTGATAAGTGCTGCTGGTAAACTCTGCTTCCAACCCACTAGAACAGAGTGATTCTAGCTGCAGGTAAAGGTAGTGGCCTGCGGGTAAGCATGGTGACCCTCCGGGAAAGAGGTTGTACCCTCCGGAAAAAGCCCTCGATCGTGCGTGTGAGGGCTAACTAGGAGAGATTCGACGGTCTCGGTCTTATACGACGAACGTGGAAAGCCTCTAATACAGCAGTATCTAGATCCCGATTAATCGGTCGTGTCAAAACACAAACAGAAAATCAACACAATATATCCCCAAAGAAAGGGTAGAATTGAATAACAATAAAATATTGAGTCTCTACGACTGCATTAGCAACGCCAAACGGTCAAACTAGAAGAAGCTCTCGATCGTTTTCGTCAATTTGCCTTTGCTTACGTCTGATTAAAAAGTAGGGATGGACTGAAACAAGCCGAGCGATTTCGATACGGGGAATAATTCCAAGACAATAAACGCCATAATTCTCGTTTATTATGATGATAAACGACGGTGGAAGCCACTAATAATGAGCTAAAATTAGATTTTTCAAGAAATGCTAGGAAATACTCTTACGAGAATGATAAACCTTTAAAAATCTAAATCGAGAGCGACAAACACGGATGGATAGCCCATCCCTATTATTTGGAAAGAAACCTTACAAAAACTAGTCTGCCGTATAAAGCGATAAATTTATTTGAAGCAGAGTCCAAAAATGATCCAACGATCTTCAGAAATGGCAGCCGGTAATTGGGGATCCGCAACCAAAGGGTACTCAAAAGGTTATAAAAAATGCCAACAAAATTAATATATGGATCAACAAGTCAAATGCAGCGTATTTGCAGGCTAAAAGAATTCTTAAAAATATAAATCGGTTCGTTGACCGTTCTACCGTAATGTAATACAAATCAATACTAAAACAGAGCTTTATCCACAATACCGAAACAGAATTTTTGCACTCGACGCGCGTTTCGCTAACCATGTTAGCATCATCAGGAGATGAGTCTTAATCATCTCCTGTTTTAGTGCATGTTGCCGAAGGTTCCAAACCACAACATAGGTAATACAAATCAAGCCAAGCTATTCTAATATCGCTTATCAACTAAAATAAATAGTCACAACGTGTTATAAATGCTAATACAAATATATAATTAACCTATACTTAGAATATAGTTAATTCATATTAGGAAAAGCGGCAATTTCAAGCGAATTGTTTGCAAATAGAATCAATAAATTTAGAATTAAGGAACCGATGAGTGCAAAATACAGCATCTTTCTTTCCTAAATGCGGCATATAAATAAAATTTTAAAATTGGCAAAATCGAACTGGTACAGACTGGAGTGAAGAGTGATAGGGTAGTTGGGGCGATACCAGCGGGATCTGTATTACCTCTGTAAGCAAAGTCTCAATTGTGTGCATTTGTATTGCTTGTTGTGGTTGCACTCCTCTAGACTGAGAAGCCGACGCCAACATTGCTGGTGAATTTCTGTATTTGTGCCCATTCTAGATTAGACACAATTGAAAACAATTTTATCATATGTTGATATTCGGGTGTAAATGTTTTAACTGTTGCTGCAAGACCATTGAAAATCATGGGGTCAATATTTGATTGGGATTGTAAATTTTGCTTCTCGTTGTCGAAATAAATACTTCATTAGGACAGATGAATCTATATCGGTTCTACTGGTTTTCCTCACCTTAGAAGAGCAAAGAGTTGGCATTTTTTTGAGAGATGTTGGTATAGTAAATTTCAGATTTCAAGCATTTCCGGCTTTATTTTCATGAACGTCGCTATCTTCAGTTACACTGTGCTCTAGAGAGTCTCCTTCATTATTGGTTTATTTTCCATTATTGGTTTCTTCTCCATCATAGAGTTCTCCTCCATCATTGGAATCTTCATCAGGGCTTCATGAATCACTAATCTCTCTTTTAGTTTCCCTTACCCTCAAATAAGAAATTATGAAGGACATACAATCTTCATAATTCCATTTTTTGTAGTATTGGCTGCTTATCCGCTTTTTGTGATTTTCTTTTTCAACGCCTTCTTTAGCTGTTCCCACAAGGAGATCGATCTAGCTTTGCGTACTGACTCTAGAAATTGAAATAGAACCAAATCGTAAAACATGAAGCTTACATTCATTTTAGAAAGGATGAAATTTTAGTAGTTGATTATTCAACTTATGCGGGGACTAAATCTGAGCTTTCGCCACTCTAGAGGATCGGCATTTTTTTAGGGGATGAATGAAGTTGATACGTGAAGTTGTGCCAAATTACAAGACCTATGACTTGGGCCTCTTAAGACCCTGTGGAACAAAATTAAGCTCAGCGTTTTCTGAGCATTTTGTCTTACGAGGTCAAAGTCGTAGGGGTTGTAGTTTGACACGAATTCACGCATAAACTCTCTTCATTCCCTAAAAAAATTCTAAATCTTTTATAGTGACGAAAACTAAGATTTAAGTCTCCCATCACTTGAGTAAAAAACTGTTAAACTTTATTCCTCTTAATTTCTTTCCTATCTCCCTATTTTTTTCCCGTACAAATTAGCTGTACTAATTGTATTTTCTATTAGCAACTGGAGACTCGTTTCAGACTATATCATTTAGCTACCGTTTAGGGCATTCCACTAAGCATTATCTAGCCAAGCTATAAGTGATAACTTATTAACAGAAATAATACCAACCCCACGTGAAAAAGTTTGGAAGAAAATCGCTGATGAGTTTTGGAAAATGTGGAATTTCCCGAAAGTTTTAGGAGCACTTTTTCGACAGTTTTATTGGTTTTGGTAGATGCCAATTATATGTATATTGCAGTGGATGTTGAATCCTAGGGATAAAACCAGTAATGGAGGAATTTTTGCTAACTCAAATTTTGGGAAAGCGTTACAACAAAAAAAGATGTTCCGAAGGATAAAAATCTTCCTGGAACAGAAAATTCCGCACCCTATGTAATTGTCGGAGATGAGGCTTTTCCTCTGAAAAGCTATTTGTTTATCCTGGTTCTGTAATAAATGGGGATCCAGCGAAAGAATGTTTTAACTATAGATTATCGCCAGCTAGACGAGTATCGGAAAATACGTTTGGAAATTTAGCTCAAAAGTATAGAATCTATTTCAGAAGCATCAGTTTTTTTTTCAGAAAGGTGGACAACATAATACTAACAAGTAACAACCTGCATTTTACATAATTATATTAAGGATAATAACTTGATAGCTCAAGATATGCCTCCAAAAGGGGAACTAAATTGGCGAAATTTACCTAGGCAAGGCGGAAATGCACGCAATCCTGTACTTCAAGTACGCGAAATGTATAATTTCTTTTAGATCTTCAAACAGCGCCCTGCCGCGCCGATGCCGTGGCACAATAAATAGTTTTTGTATTGTTCTTCTTTGTATCCTTCCACTTCTTATGATTAAATAGAAATATAACTACTTACCAGGCATATTTACTTAACTTCCTATTTTCCTCTATAATTTGCTCTTGTAACTCAAACTATCACTTTCTTATTTGACGATACAGTTCTGTTTTCCCTCACACACTCAATTAGCTTTTCATCATCCATACTAGTTTTGTAAAAAAGAAGTAAAAAAATGTTCTTTTCTAAATGAGCCGGTGTTGTGCTTTCCCGCATTTACATACTAGAAATATGCAGGAACGGACCAGACAACGGCACAATCGTCACGTCAAATTAATCTACTCACGAAACTTGACGTCCCGGGATTGTGACGTTCCGTAAAGGCACCTACATATGAGAATATACTGGTTTAAAATATACTAGAATATACTAAAATATTTTGACGTGAGGTCGGTGACGTGACATTGAGGTCCAATAAAATGCGAATCAACCTTTTAAAGACCCTTCGGTGATTAGTCGCGACATGTAGAATAGCTTGGCAATTGATTTCTAGTTTGTTTTGTAAACAAGTACGCGGTACAGGTACACGGCCAAAATGACAGAACAATCCTTCAACTACTCTACGTTAAATGAATATACTGGTAAAGACATCACCTTGCATAATATACTAATATATGATTCTTTTAACATTCTATAAAATACCTGCAACTTAGTACCAGTTTTTGTTAATTTTTTTGCAGCAACAAATGCTCCACATTTAATATTTTTTAACACGATAATAACTATAGCTAATAAAATATTAATTTAAATGCAATATACGAGTAGCAAAGATCAGATAATCTAAAAGTGACTTGAATTTATAAACTTTCAGTAGCGGTGTGTGCGATTTATAGTTGGTAACTAGTTTATGATTTAAGTTTTTAATTAGATTAGTTAGTAGGAATCACCAGAAATATTATGTATACTTTGTTGGTTTTTGCTTAGTAACCCATCTATAAGTTTTGTGATGCAATAATGTATATTTGTTATACAGTATTGGTATGTACTGTATCTAAATTCTAAATTCAAGACATTCATATTAAAAAGAACACAATCTTGGAGGCTTCTGGATGTTTGTATGTCCTGTGATCTTCGTCTGTTAATGAACATTAGTTTGTTTAGTTTATGATAATATATGCAAGATATAGTAGGAAGTATTAAAAAACCTAGTTAGAACTTTTACATTACGATACTGCCAATATATTTTATTAAAATTAGGCTTCTCTTTTAGGTTCTCAACTACTTTATTATTGCTCCACATGTGGCAAAAGATATCGACACTCTGGATCTCTTAATAAGCACAGAAAATTTGAATGTGGAAAAGATCCTTCATTTCAATGTAGCCTGTGTCCCTATAAATGCAAGCGTAAGGATAATCTAAAGAACCATTGGAAAGCTAAGCATGGATATATACCATAGGGCTTAACCGGCTTAAATTAGAGTTCACCAACTTTTGTTTAGAAGCAAACGAAATGAGGTGCTATAGGTCCTTCTATGTTGATGCAGCAATCATTGTTAGATAAATCTGCAATAACAAAAATATAATAAATTGTGGTTGTAGCTGACCCCCAGTAAATGTCGACTATTTGATTGCCAACTGATCGTTTAAAATACGTCCTTTATGGATTGAAAGCTAATGAATGCTTTCAGATTCTTCATTTACTTAAATTAAACCCTTCTGCTATAAATTGCCAATTCAATCACAGTTTTCCATAAATATATTACATAAATCGACTTTAAATGCTATTATAATTAGTTCCACTTAGGTATAAATCAATTTTTGTTGGTTTAAAATAAAGCAAGACAGTGGAGGGAGGGATAGTATCTAAATTAGTACTAGTTGATGTTTAAAATATTTACAATATCTCTACTTGACTTTTCGTACCCCACTAATTTGGCCAAGTAGTGCGTTCTTAAGATTATTCCTTCCGTAACTATGAATAAGGATAGTTGCATTTATTTTAGAACAAATTTGTGTATAATAATTGTCGAGCAAAACATCGTATATAGTTCTGTTGTACAATCCTCTTTACTTAATGCCTCAAAATATGTCTTTATTAATTATTAAATATTGTCTTAACAAGCATTATTTTTTGTAATTATATTGCATTATATTTTTTATAGGTTTTCCTTGTACAAAATGTGGAAGACGGTATAAATGGAGAGGTTCTTTATTATACCATCTTAAGTACGTGTGCCAAAAAGAACCCAAATTCACCTGTAATTTTTGTCCGCATGCATGTTATCGGAAAGGAGATTTAAAGTCACATCTGAAACATCGACATAAGATGTGAAATTTTTATCGTCACAAATATGTTAAAATAATAATTCTATTTATTAATATAATTAAAGATATATTTTTACTAATATTTTTCTTCATCAGTATCGCTTTTTTTTTGTCAAACTGTGTTGGAGTGTTAAGATTTTTTGGTCTGTATCAAATCAACTCTTGTTTAAAAGCAAACGTGGTGCCATAGTTCATAATTTGTTGATGCAGTAATCGTTGTTACATCAGGTAATAGAATAAGCGCAACTAATCAGTCACAACAAAAACCTTATCAATTGCCAATTCAATTATGCACTAAAAAGGAGTTTTGTCCACAATACCGAAACAGATTTATTGCACTCGACGCGCGTTTCGCTAACCATGTTAGCATCATCAGAAGATGATTAAAAGTTTTAATCATCTCCTGGTAATGCTAACATGGCTAGCGTAACGCGCGCGAGTGCAATAATTCTGTTTCGGTAGGGATAAAACTCCATTTTAGTGCATTTGCCTCAAAATATGTTCTTATTAATGATTAAATAAATATTCTCTTAACAAACATTAATTTTTGTATTTATATTCCATTATATTTTTATAGGTTTTCCATGTACAAGATGTGGAAGATGGTGCAAATGGAAGGGTTCTTTATTATACCATCGTGTGCCAAAAAGAACCAAAATTCACCTGTAATTTATGTCCGTATGCATGTTACAGGAAAGGAGATTTAACATCACATCTAAGACATCGACATAAGATGTGAAATTTGTATAGTCACAAATATGTTAAAATAATCATTCTATTTATAAATATAATTAAAGATATATTTATACAAGTATGTTTTTCCTCAGTATCGTTTTTTTTTGTAATAATATGCTGGACGATTAGGCTTTTTTTGGTCTGTACCAAACTGACCGATACTGAGAAGGGATCAGTAAATAGCCAATGAACCTGTGTTCCTCCCTAATGAAAAACTAACCCAACAGTCAAGGGGTAATTTTAAATTAAATTACTTTTTTAAAGCTGAGTTGCATTTTCTTCAAAACTATTTCGCCAAATTGAGTTTTGGATGTATCGTGGTTAGAAAAAGCTTTGTCTTTGTAGTAGAATAAATATAATGAAGTTATCATGTTTAGATTTTTCATAAATCTACATTTCCATTTACCTCACACATTTGCATTTACCCGCATAGCACAGGGATGAGTGACGCATGATACCTTAATGCAAGGAGAAAAATTGAGACTGATTAAATTTACAATTACCGCATTAATTAAACACAAGTTTTTAACTACTAAGGGCGACGAGGTAGCATATATGGGAAACTATAGATGTTACAGCATCGTGAAAAATATTTCCTAACTAAAGCGGACAAGAGAAAGTGCTAGAAAATATTTTGAAGAAGATTGGAAATCTCAAGATGGTGTAACTGCTATAGTAAATTATAAAAACTATATTTTCTTCAAAAATACCCAGTATTAGTTATACCACTTTAACAATACCATCAATGCAGCCCCAAGAGGGGCTGCATTGTATTGGCTGGCAGGAACGTCAAACTGGTGA
>JAEQML010066551.1:0-19887 GCA_016904865.1 Pissodes strobi | reverse complement strand
CGCACATGACTGAACTCCAAAAATACATAAGTGATTAAGGTTGTAAAAGAATATATACTTAATACTTAATACTTGCTTATCTATTAGTTATTTCAATTAAGTTACCTGTGCTTGAATATGATACAACATTATTTGCATTTCGTCTTGTCAGATAGGCTTGTTAACTGTCAATTTGTGTTATGATGAGCGTTGAAAGATCCTTTACAGGCGTAGCCGACTATATCAAAATCGGCCCCTCCTATTGGTCGATCCATCTCGTATTACAATATGTCTTCGTGATGCAATCAATTTGTCGCAAGAGCTCTCGTGGTGTAGAGGTTTAGATAGTTGGGTCCCACCTGGAGGGCACGGGTTCGAACCCCGTTGCTTTTTTTATTATTTTTTTTAAGATTATGTTTCTAAATAGTTTTTTTCTTGACTTTGGGTATGTCTTGGGTTAGATTGGGTTAGCACCTGGTTAGTTTCCTTTTCTTGAGCCCCCGTAGCGAGCGAAGCGAGCGGAGGGCCATGCGGATCGACCAATAGAAGAGGCCGATTTTGATATAGTCGGCTACGCCTGTAAAGGATCTTAAAACGCTTATGATGACCCAGGTCATAATGAAAGTAAATAATGAAATATTTATAGATAAACAACTTCTGAAGTTAAAAATCAGTCAATAATAGTTGATATTAGAGCTAGTAGTGGAAAAACTATTTTCTTCGGTCAATTCTAAACATACTATAAAGCAATTTTTATATTTTAAATTTCCATGTTTAATATCCTAAAATTCAACTGGAGACTCGTGATTAAAAAGGGTTAACATATCATAGCTGCTTTAAAGTGCGCTGGAATGCGTTTTAAAAGAGCAGGCCGGAGAGATATGTAATAGACGTTATGAACGCCTTACATGTACTACGCTATTCACTGAACGCGACTTGTATTGTTCATAAATGAGGGCGTTTTCCTAACTATGGAATGGAAAGTCATTGTTTGCTTATCAGATGTGTTTTGTTTACTTCGTGGACTTCATGCATTCATATACATATCATTATGTAACAAAAACTATATTTCTTCTGTTTATAGGGAAACTTAAAATAAATGCTCTGTAAGCTAGCTCAGTTTTATATGCTTTGACTAGTTTTGCATAATTTATACCATAATCTGAACTAGTGTCAGAAATGAAAACATACGAACACGAGTTTAAGCAAAGAATTTGGCTAGGCAATAAGTTGGAATAATACACATTTTAAAGGTAAATTTGGGAGCATATATTTTCAAAACAATTTGGAATATGAAAATGGGGTTTTCAAATTGTTTTTAGAAATGCCATTGAGAATTACTAGCCTCCATTCCCATGCTCTACTGTAGGCAAAAACATATATACAGGGTGTAAATTAGACCTGATTAATTTTGTTAAGGCAGTGGCACACACTAAAGGGAGATCCTATGGCGCTCGCCGAGCGGTGTGTGTATAAAGATGTTGATTCTTAAATAGTTGTAAGTTGTAATTAAAGGGAAACAGAAAGTGAGTTCCACAGTGATGTTGTGATAAAGGAGATGTTGTAAAGCGATGTTCTAAATGTTTCCAGTTGTGCGATGAACTGGTGCGTTCCTGCCGTCTATCGTGACTGTCTGAAAGGCGTTGCCACGGGCGGGATGAGGCGGGCCAGATCCAGGGAACATCTGCCGTGAAAGTATCTGAAAAACAGGGACATCTCGGACACATGTCTGCGGTGTTTCAGACTATCCAGATTCCGGATAAACTCCGGGTCGCCGACGAGACGCACAGCTCTCTTCTGAATGTAATCCAGCAGCTTTTGGGTGTACTTTGGTGCGGCATCCCAGATGTGTGAGCAATATTCTAAGCACGGTCTTATTTGCGCTTTGTAGAGCAAGAGCAACTGCTGCGGTATATATAGTTTTTGTTGCGAAATAGCGCACCAAGCTTCTGGGAAGCTGATTTTGCGATGTTAGTAACGTGGTCATGCCAGCACATATTGCTGTTGACCGAACCCAGTAGTTCGATTGACGAAGATGAAGCAATGGTTGATGTTGCCATAATGATGTCAGGGCCCGCTGTATTGGTATTGGTAAACATGGCTGCTTGGGTCTTTGCTGCATTGAACAGGAGTAAATTTCTGTCGCCCCAAGTTTGAACTTTCTCCAGGTCTCGATTGTCTACGGTGATAAGCAGACAGGAGCAGATTACAGCAATTAAGCCCCTGGTTAAGGTTTTTCTGATCTAAATTGGGAGACAAGGGTACTGTCATCTACAAAACTGTAAACAGGATTATTCGTTTCGGTCAGTAAGTCATTAATATAGATGAGGAACAGAGTTACGAAAGCGGTATTGGTATTGGTTATAGCTGATTATTCTGTTGTTCTCGAGACACTTGAGTAGTTGCTGATTGACTACACGTTCCAAGACTTTGGAGATTATTGGAAGCAAGGTAATTCGGTGATAGTTTAAGGGTGTGGTTTTCTTGCCCTTTTTTGGAATAGGTTGCACTCGAGCGATTTTCCAAGAAGGTGGGCAAATCCATTTTCGTCAAGGCAGAGAAAAAATCTTGGAAAGAACGAGTGTTAGTTCGTTGGCGCAGTTCTTTATCACGATGGCAGGTATTACATCCGATCCTGATGTCTTTTGCGTATCTAGTTCTTTAAAGATTTTACGAATATCACGGTGACTCAGAAATTCAAAATTTCATTCTTACCGAGAATTTAGGAAGACCAAAATTGAGTTAAATTTTTAATGCCAGATTAATCTATGGTCTAATAAGAAGAAACAAGTTCTGCCGATTTTTGAATATATGTGCGATTTACTTTTTAAGAACGAAATAAGTAATGGCTTTTTATTCCCATTCTCAAGTACTCTTACCAGTAATGTAATTGTTTGTACAGGGTGTCTTGAAATCTGTATATTGTATCTGTATAGAAAATTGCTTGCAGTATCCTGTATAATAAAAATTAATAATTATTTTTTAATATTGAAACCATGGAGAAAACCCTTATAGAAATATCTCGAAATAGTTTTCGACCCAATTTCATTATAATTATACGTTAAATCCCTGGGAAACATTTAAAAAACTGAAAGTTAACGAGTTACTACTTAAGATTCTTCGGAACATTGTAGTCTAAGTATTATGGTGTATCAGGAGTCGAAAAAGAAATTTGAAAATCGAAAATTTTCAATTTAGCTAAAACAATCGCTATAAATGGCAGGTTAACATGGACTGGTCCCCTCTCTGTTATTCAGAACTTCCTAACATTTGTCTCATACTTAATACACGGTTATTGATGTTATTTCGTGGGACTTTTTTCTATCCCTCCTCAATTACTTGGACCAGATCCTCTAGAGTCTCAACTAAATGGGTTCTTGACACTACCAACAATTTTGGACATGGCCAAATGTTTTCAATTTTATTCAAGTCGGGTGACATTGCAGGCCACATTCTATCGACATTGTTTGCTTCCAAAGTCTGGTTAAAAATTTGGACCTTGTCGTCGATTAAATCAAAATCCTCTCCAGAATCCTCAGCATATGGAATAACTATTGAAATCAGATATTTGTTTTATTTATCGTATGGCTGCACATAATATAAAATACGCAAAAGTATATAACACGGACATAGTTCAATTCAACAAACATACATTCAAATTAGACACATAGTCAATTTAAGCATTTGTTGCCCTCAGGAAGTCATCGAAATTGCCCCCATATGCCATACCCGGACATTTCATCACCATGTGTTGTACGGTTTGCTTTTCTGCCCCGCAATCACACCTTGTAGATTGCGCCCTGCCCCACTTGTGTAATGAGTTCGAGCATATGCCGTGGTTAGTGCGGATTCTGTTGAGTGATGTCCATATTTTACGGGGCTGTTCGAAGGCGGGTGGTTTCATCTTTATGCAGGGATGATTCCTGCATTAAGGGGGACAGTTATGTGTCCATCTACGCTCCCAGGAGTCTATGGGGTCGAAGTGTGACGTGAGCAGTTCTCTAGGTTGGCCTTCAGGATCATAGTCCGTTTCTGCATGATTTATCCGTATCCTGGTGTATGGGTACGTAATGAAATCAGAATATTGTTTCTATAGTGTTGAGCTGCAATGATTTCGTCCGTAATGAATAAATATTTTTTGACCTTCCACGTCACTCCGCCCCAAACAGTAATACCTCCTCCACCAAAGGCCTTTTGAGATACATTATTAACACATTGTGCGGATTGCCCTCGTTATTCATTTTGTAACCTTCTACTTCTTGGATTACACGGCCTTTTAGATATAACATTTATGATTGATAACGACTATAGAGAACACCAAGCATCATTATCCAGATTTATTTTCAGGCGCGAGGTAATAATAGATGTCGTAGACACAGTTAATACATTACTGACACATGTATTAATTTGTCAATATTTATCCGTCCGCTGCCTAAATATATTGTATTTATAAGCGTTAACGGTTCTGCTTCGCCCATATAAATAGTCTAAAAGACTTACATTTGTTTGGGTCTCGCAGCCTTCACTTAATCAGTTTAAATTGAAATTTATTTGATCACTCCGAGAACCCATGTTTCATGTTTTATGATTTTAAGTAAATATACAAACAGTGAAGAGATCAATTAAAAATTAAGTTGGTTTTATGCGTATTAAATAGTCTTTTCGGGAGGTTTGAATGTGATCGTGGTCAGCAGCGATTTATTGGATCTCGAATGAGGCATTTGATGATACAAAAATATCCGGAAAATGATTGCCATTATATACATTTTCACTAGTAGGACCTTCGATATATAAAATAAATATTGGTTTCATTTCGAATTCCAGAAAAACCATAAATTATGTACATCAAAATTTCAAAAAAAAACGCAGAATTGTTTATACTACCATGCAATTTGAGATATAAAAATACTAAATAAATGTATAAAAATTTAAATGAAACCGTAAAAACTGACACATCCCTCAAAAATTAAATAGGTCGCATAAATCTGAAAAATATGTTAAGTCCAAGTTTTAAATTGGCTTCTATACGGGCTCCAGATAAATGGGACCAGATTATAGGAAAAATGATATTATGGAATCCAATATTGATATGTCAGTAAATTTATTATGTCCTAGATAATTTTAACAATAGACTAGCTTCACTGAAGCGGCATAAAATACAATATACTGTTGACCGAGTTTTCTTTTGAAATGTTAAAGTAAACACAAAGATTTCTTAAGGGGTGCATTGAAAAGTGGAGTTATTGTAGTAATATTTTCATCCATAAAACTTTTTGGTTCTATTTGTTACACATTTCTATTTCTATCTATAAGTAATAAGATATTCCATTTAGCCGATTAAAATATATGCACCTATGCCTACGGAGAGTATTCGTTAATAATTCAACGGAAATATAACCGAGTAACACAAACAAATAATCACGAAATTTAATAATTCAAACCTTTCCATATACGAAAACAAGCATTCCAAATAAATATTATCAATATGTATACCAGCATTCCATATTAAATATTGTTTTTTCATTTCTATATATACATTAAAAAAGCACTGCTAAATGATTTTTACAGAAGGACATATTTATGGTAAGTTTACAAAATTTCCATGTACGTATTTAATATATCCACTCTATATAGTAAGTTCTATTTATTTTAGAATAGAGACCATATAAAGTGCTAAAGGCGCTGAATTATATTATTTGTGGTAAACGTAAAAGTCTTAAATTATTGCTATAATAGATAACCGGTGTGAAAATAGCAGCCAAAGCTAGCAAATCAATTTTCCGGTGGCTTTATAAGACACAGTGGCGATAATAGATGCTTTAGCTCCGCCCACCCGCCATGTTGCGTCGAAATTTCATAAAGGTACGACTAAAATTCAAGCATTTTTTTTTCTACTTGTCAAGAGCTATGAAAATATGATTTACTGACAACATAAGGAGATAAAAAAAGCAAAATTTCACAAGAAACATTCCCAAATTTAAATTTACCGCAGTGTCCATCCAGGCGGATTTTGACCTTTTGCTTTATTTTGCTCATGGAAAGGTTGGGTGTTATGTTCATCTCTTTTTCTTACATGGATCTAAAAAGAGATATCTGCACTTATTGATAGCTGGTAATGTAACGGGCTACGATTACATACGAAGACCTATGAGCAAATTTATTTTTCTGGACGAAATGGCGAGGGATATAAATAAAAAAATTGACGTAAAACGACCACAGATTGACATATTTCTGGAGGAAAAATAATCAAACATCATATTATTTATTAAAATAGACTACAAAAATTATATAAACATCACAATAGTACTAGTATTGGAAAAGCATGGAACCCAATCTATTAAACTAGGTATTCTAAAGCAAATATTTCATATTGATGTAAATATCGAATGCACATGCCTGCATATGAACAGTTAACTTTACACACACACGATATATCGTTCCAGCTGGAACCACAAAGCTTCGTTGTATATTGGTATCTTCCCCTGGGTTTTGTCTTATTATGCTGCCTTTCTAAATGGAGAAAGAAACCCTTCTTCTAATCATTTGGCTTATCTACATTGGTTCGGTTCTGTGATACAGCTTGACGTCCACCCTCAGGTTTCACCTAATTTTGGCTTTTAATTGCTGATTCGAGGTATTTTGGGCATCTGGAATGCATTTCAGCCTTTCTTGGAGGGTTGTGTCTAGAAGAAAACAATAGTGATAGATTGTTTACAGATTAGTTGCAATGTAGTGCGGTTGTATTGTGAGATTATTTAGGGTTATCTAGCACTGAAATTAGAACTTACTTTTTGTACATTTGTTGGTCATTATGTGGGAATTTTCTCGTTGATTTATACTTAATAATATATTGGTTTGCTTAGGTGATTACGGAATATTTTCATTTTGGGAATGAAACATTGACCTTTGTTAGAAGTATGTCATGTCACTTCGGAATTGGACCATAGATCATAGACGGTCGGTGGAAATCGCATCGGATCCGTCCGTCGATATCGACTCGAGAACCACTCTAATTCGAGTTGCATTTACTGTAGGATTTAGCTATAATATGCTTGAATTTGCTGATTATATTGGATGGTATCAATGTTTAGCACTCTAGGCTTACATATTATACATAGCATGCTGCGCCGGCGCGATGATGGAACCAGTAGGTTTCAGTGCCTAGCTCTCGAAATTGGGAATTTTCGTTGAGATACAGATATTTAGTGTGAAATATACAGTGCCCTAGTTAGGGTATTATTCAACGAAGCCCTTGAGCAGGTTTGTGGTCGTCGATGGTTTCTCGTCTGATGGATGATTGTAGATAAAGGAAGATTTGTAGATTCGACCACCTGCACCCACGTTTGGGAATTTGACTTTCGAGAACTGCCACACGGTCCAATCCTCCTTTGTGGGGAAGAGGAAGTTCAGCCCCTCGGGAAAGCCTATCTCAGGAACCATCGCGTCACCTGGCATCCCCCCTGGCCCCGCCATATACCACAATGGCCCTGGCAGGAGCCGTTGTCACTCCACCTCCCCGCATCAGCCAATCTCATAGCCGCTCTGGCTGCCTCGTGCTTCACCCGGTCCGCCAACGGGGGCAACCCCACCAGCACCTCCGTTTAACATCTAAAGGTATGTTGTTTGAGCAATTTTGATACAGATATTGTTTTGATCTGTTATTTGTTGAGGTTCCGTACCTGTTTCCTTCATATTTTGGCTTGATCACCGTTCTAATTTGCCCTATTTGTTTCGGGGGTTTTTAACTTTGGATTCTTGGATTTTTATTGTCGGATTTTTGGTTTTTATGGGCCTTCCATTGTCCTCTTACGTTCCGGTTTCCTTCCTAGGTTTCCAAACTGCATACTGAGACTCCTCCGACAACACGTGGTTTCGGAGTAACCATAAAGTTAACTGCGTGACTCGCTGTCTGATCCAAGCCTCAACGCTTACGGAGTGTGTCTTCTCGACCTTGGATGAACTCACTGTTGGCTTGATAACGTATCAGATAAGTCTTAATTTAGGATATTATCTAGTGTATTTTGGGACTTTTATTTTATTTCATTTTATTATTGTGTTTTATTTTATTGGTGATTTAGAGCTACTTAAATTAAAGTTCCGGGTGAATTTACTTAATGATCGAAGTGATTAACGGGGGTGCTTGGCTACAATATAGCTACCTTTGAGTTATTTGGGAATAACTGGGATCATTCTCAATAGTTAGCATAGGTATACTGCATTATCCAGCTAATCCGGATAGTATTGGCGTGTTATTAATGCATTTCAGCGTAGTCTTGATCGCGTGTTTTACTTCTTTTCAGCGTCGTATAATATAAATATTTTTGGAAACTGTTCGCATATAAGCATAGCGTATCGACGCGTAATCATATAGGTTTACCTCTGGTACGGATACTATTAAATAGGTGAATATTTTACTCACATTAATCGCTAGTATACTTGAACTAGATTTGAATTCGTGAAAGTATTTATAAGTGCTAGCTCTGCGCACGTTAACTTCTCGCTTATTGATTAGTCTTATTTAGAGTGTAGAAGTAGAAGAAGTTATCATATTTTTGTACCGTATAGGTTGACAGCACCAATCGAGTGCATGTAAACGACACGTGATCACGTCTTCGTATTTATAGGGCGCCGTAGATATAACATAAAGTACTACTTAACTTTTAACCGTTACTTTTAATATTCCATCTTTTATTGTCACAGCTACATATACAGGAAATTCTTGTAGCAATTAATTATCCTTATCTCATTCAAAAGTATAGTCACCAATACGGAATATACACTTGCTATTTTTGTTTAATTGCGGTGGTATTTTTTTTATTTATTTCCCGTTCCAAGTTTTCTCAATAGGTTACAGCGGGGAGGAGAGCAATTCGTGGTTATTGGTCGAATCTCACTGAAGCTCCGACATCTGGGCATGGCGATAAGTTAACCGCCTGGCGCTTAGGCATTATAACTCACCACGACCCTTATCCACTGTTTAAAAGCTGGGGGCCGCCATTGTTTCTGCACTAAGGCTGTACCACCGATTGTGAGCTTGGAGAATTTGTGAACTTGTAGATTTATGTAAATTAGGTTTGTATTTTTTGGGAACTGAGCGTTACAACAACAATATGTCAAATAAAAAAAAGAACATGTTTCTACCCACTCAAATGCATCCGCGTACGCGCAATCTCCTGCTCTATTCTCCTTGTCCGCGTCGGCAGGAAAAATTAGATTTTAGTGCCTGATCGGTATATACGATTAATTTTTAAATCATTTATCACCATAAAGGAGGGGGGGGGGGGTAGTAAACTTTATGATTATCCACGCTATTTAGCGGATTGTGTCAGAGGTTTGGGTGGGGTTTTATTCATAGGGTGAGAATGGAGACATATGTTTTAGATATCACGTACTTTAATAATGGAAGATTTAATTTGCATTAAATACCTATAATCAATATGTAAAATATTTTCTAACTACTTTCATGCATTCATCCTTTCACACATAAAACCAAATTGGTACTGTACATAAGATTAACTATTATTGAATGTCTAACAAAACTTCTTGATTATTTAATTTAACAAGAACTTCTCTCTTTAGTGAATTTAATCAATTTTATCTCCACTAACTGCTTTTCGTTCACACAAAATACCTTGTTACTTGGCTTGTGCAATTCTCTCAACTTTACTTCACCAGGGATATAAGACTTCAAACATTTGATTCGAATCTTGAGTACAGGAATAGATTTGTCTACTATAAATTTCCAACCGCCATTTTACCTTCTACGATCTTCATGAACATTTATTTGACACATTGTTGTTTATACAACATTGACAGAAACAAAGATATATTAAGTTTAAACGTTTAAAAACGTTTTCCTTGCCGGAGAGTGACAACTTACTTTCCAGCGATGCGATTGAAACTATTATACCGACAATCCAGGTTCGGATTAAAGAATAACTGAAATATAATGCTTTAAATGCACAAATTGCTGTTTACATGGGGCGAAATAAATCTAGGTATTCCGATTTTAATTATGGCATTATCATACTACGAGCATACAGGGTATTATCACCAAACTATACAGTGAAAACCAACAAATTAACACACTTGTTGGGGTACTTCCCCAGCAGTGCCCGACAAACACTCAACCGTGAAGCATCGGTCCAGTCATCGCTACGCCTGAGTTTGGCGCCAACATCTACCCAGTCGTAGCTGTGTTTAACGCCAAGATATTTAGTCGTTTTCTCATTTGATTGCACAGATACTTAGAAAATTTCTGATGTACTTTGTGTTCCCTTTTTTCAACACTGAATTAAGGGCTCTTTGGGCGTTTTAACGCATTTTCTCGAGACATGCAACTTTTAGCGTCTCTCTTCTTAAAGATAGAAGAATGTAAAATGGCGGTTGGAAAATTGTAGTTAGACAAATCTGTTCCTGTACTCAAGATTCGAATCAAGTTTCGAAGTCTTATATCACTGGTGAAGTTAAGTTGAGAGAAATGTAGAAGAAGAAATGTAACAAGGTATTTTGTGTGAACGTAAACCGTTAGTTGAAATAAAGAGAGTTTGATTAAATTCAGGAAAGAGAGAAGTTCATGTTAGATTTATATAATCAAGAAGTTTTATTAGATATTAGACATTTAGTACTAGTTAACCTAATGTACAGTATTTAGTTTTATATGTGAAAGGGTGAATGCATGAAAGTAGTAAGAAATTTTTTATATTGATCATATTTATTGCAAATTAAATCTTGCATTCTTAAAGTGCCTAATACCTAAAATACATGTTTTAATTCACACACTATGAATACAACCCCACCAACCTATTTTGATATAGTCCACTAATTAAAGTGGCTAATTATAAAGTTAATTACCACCCCCTCCTTTGTGGTGATAAATGATCTAAGAATTAATTGTTTATACCGACCAGTGAATTAGAATTTTATTTGTTTTGATTCTGACAGAAAGTGTAAAAGTTAGTTACTTTCCAACAAAAAGTTATTCTTGTAGAGTTGCAGATTGGCCGGTGCTTTTACAACAAAACTTTCTACATAAATGAAACAAGTGTATTTTGGCTCGAAACATAGAAGAGGGAAGTTGTGAAGATGATCACAATCTTGCCAAAACTTAAAAGGTGGTTTAGTAAAGATTGTTGTAGCAGAAAAACTTCTCTTTATGTACTTTATGTACAACAAGAAGGAAAGTCATCAAAAAGTTATATTTATTTGGTTGTTGTAATGACAGTATCTAGTTCTAGAAATAAAGAAATCTTTTGAGGTTATTCGTGTGTTTTTTCGTAAATTCACTTGAAACTAAAATATGTCTGATACTTATTCTTAAGAGCTTAAGAAGAATTGATAAATAGGCAGTCGTCAATAATTGTACACGTCTTTTTATACAATTGTCTAGTAAAAGTAAACAACACTCACCTGCTCAAATATAAACAAAAAATAAAACGAAACAGTTCAAAATTTCATAGCAAAAACTTTGCAGGTACTACAACAAGCTTAAAGAATTACAATGCAGTCATTTCTGAACATCAACATTTGTTAAATAAAAGATATTCACATTTAAGAATTAATCGCACACTAATCAACAGGAAAATTCGATGCAACATGGCAACTAGAATCACATGATGACCATGAGACCTCTATTGTCGCCACTATCTCTTATAAAACAACTGTAATAGTGAACGATCGTGCGTGCCTGTGGCAAAGGCTTAAACTTTAATGATCACGTCTTATATATGTAATATCATTGTTGTTGTGTGTAGTTGCGAAACTACATAAAAAAACAGTGTGTGCTGAAGACCACACGATAGCGAGAGGTTCAACAATGCATTTAGTTGTTGTAGCTTTGATGTTTAAGAAAATTTCCCATATGATCGGCGGAAACTGCTGGTTATGGTTTATTAGAATTTATTACTAACTACTAAAATATTAAAATATGACAAGGTGTATTTGGTAAAGACATTTTAACCATCAGACGAGAGTTTTTGATTTGTTGCGACTCGTTGTTGGCTACAATCGATCTCAAACGAATTTACCAAAGGAGGATTAAATAATTTGATTTTTCGATAGTTTTTACAACATAAACTAACCAGAACCTCCTACCCAAATTTATGTAATTTTGTCCTTTTTTAACAAAACATCACAATAAGAGAAAAACTTATAAAAAGGCAAGTGCACGACTCTGGTCGTGAATTCTCGAGTCATTGGAATAATTCTCACGTGGGATAGGGGACGTATGGTCCAAGGGAAGTATTATCTTCTTCAAATATGCGACTGTTCCAGTGTATGAAAATCAGTAAGTTTACATACCTGTTAAAAAATAGTTGGTTCACTGATGGCCCCAAGACCAATGTTGGTACAGGAACCGTTGCATGGAATAAAAATGATATGGTTGAGCTTAAGTGTTCCCTAGGCAAACATGCAACCATTTTTCAGACTGAATTTATAACCATTGATATGACTGCACAGTGGCTCATCAATAGAAACTGTAAAGGCAAGTCAGTCAAAATATTATCGGACAGTCAAGCGGCTTTAAAAGCACTTGAATCTAGCCGTTCCAAGGCAGTATGGAACTACTCACGAAACTAGATAGAGAAAATAAACTTGCACTGATCTGGATACCTGGACATACAGGATATGAAGACAACGAAATATTTCACATGTCTTGTACATGATCCAAATCTTGGTAAGTTCCGTTTTTGCGAGTAAATTAACACTGTTTAGTCAATGTTGATGAAGAGACCTATTTACAAACACCACTTCTGATTTATTGTGTAAAGTATTTCCGTATTGTTTCAGATGATTGGTAAAATGGGCATTAAGGTTTAATTTATTGTTTTAAGTTACAAAAACCTTAGGTCCGTATTGAGATTCCTCATCGCATTGGTTTTGAAATTAACTGTCTATAAGTAAAATTAATACATTGGAAAATATGGAATATATTACATTATATTTTTAGGACTTTAAGCCAATTGTACAGTTAATTACAATGTAACCACTAATTCCCAACAATATTCATTCACAACGGTTGAAAATAAACCTTAAATTGAATACTCACTTTACTCCTCATCAAATTACAATTATCTCCATAATTCAGTTAACGGTATGCGATTGCCAAATTGTGCTGATACGGGAATAAAATGGTTTGAGGGTTCATTGAACAACGGAAAGGGTCATGTTTAACAATCAAAAAAGCCAGTTGAGCGAGGTGAATATGCTTTCCATGGTTTAGCAGGGAAACCAATATTCATCCGATAAACGGCTGTAATAATTGATTTTTCCTTTGCAACGTTGTGGATTTTAAAGGGTATCATACAACCTTGAAAAAGGGTCGCCAAGCACAAATCCAACTTTTACCATAACCTATTTTGTTCCTTGAGAATTTTGAAAATGCTCTCTTATACATATTTATCAGACCTTTTAAAAAAGAACAAATCGCTTCCAAATATTAAATTTTTGTCACAACATTTATATTTTTCTTCTATTTATAAAACTTAGATTATCAAAATACGGTATATATACCTAATAATTCCTTATATCATAGTCGATGCGTTTGGACGCCGAAGTAACAAATAATCTAAAATTATGAAAATTAACCTTATGCGATAGTAGGGGTCTCGGTACTGCACAGTACATTTTACCTCTTCCCTAAGTTTCTTCTTTTGGGTTGATCTGCATAATTGGTAGATTTTTCTTTGTTGTGCTATTGTGAGAATTATAATAATTAAAGATCACAACACAAAGGTGATGCACAATGACGAATTTTGGGGTTGTTGGCTGTTGATACTAAACAAGTTTCGGTGATAAATTTCGTCGAGATTAATTTTGGTAATATTTGGCATTTCCAAAATTGTTTCATGCTTTATTTTGGACAGCTTGATTTTTAGCAGGATTAATGGATCTATTAAGAACTTCCTCTTTGATTAGAACTGATTATTCGCTTAGCAAATATTCATTACATTTCTCTAATATTTTTTCAGCTTTCATGGACATGATTAAAACCATCTCTTCCGTGATTTGTTGGACGATTGCTTCTTCGATATCGATTTTAAAAGTTGGTCAGTCGGTTGTCGGTACGCTCATCAATAAACTGTTGACACATTCGTCATGAGGGGTGGTATTCTTCGACGGTCAGGCAAACGTTGTTGGAAAATTGTTTCTTTTCTCCATTCTGTGTCCTTATGGGATAATTATCATTTGATTATGATTTATTGGATAAATATGAAAAGAGGTAAAAGGTTTGGGTCTCAGCATCGGTACATGAATAGCAAAAATCAGTTTTGAA
This sequence comes from Pissodes strobi, assembly GCA_016904865.1. Lineage (NCBI taxonomy): Eukaryota > Metazoa > Arthropoda > Insecta > Coleoptera > Curculionidae > Pissodes > Pissodes strobi. The sequence continues at coordinate 5,633 of JAEQML010066551.1, read as the reverse complement.
TTTAAAAAAAGGTATTTGCGTACCGAAAAGCTGATAATAAAATAATGTATTCTGGAAATTTGGAATCTCAGGTTTACTATAAATATTTGTTAAGTATTCTAACATTTTCTCTAAGCCAGAACTCGAAAGAATCCTATTATGAAGAGCATATATTTTCTAAAGCATAATAGTGTTTTCTAAATTGTCCAAAAACATGACTAATTTTTGGTAATCCATATTTAATTGCATGACTATGCCTTGAAAACTAAGATAGTCTCTGAAAGACTTTATTTCTCGTCTCGTTATATTGCTTCATCATATCGTTGACCATCTTCTGAGTCTAATGTTCCAAATAGCCATTTACATGCTTTACCTTCAAGATTTAATAATCCTCGTTCTTTACGGATATGTGCGTCTAAGTCTTGTAGTTTATTACTCGCGATTTAAATTAAATATTATATTCTAAAGAGTACGTTTTCTGCTAAGCCATTATAAGAAATATGATTCGTAGCGTTTGGTAATAATAGATGATTTTGAATTATTAAAGATTTTCTATAGTATCTAATTGATTAATTAGGTAGCTTAAATCTATATAATGTAAAAACGTACATCTATTATATACTATTATAGTTTCCTAATTTTATAGGAAGGATTGGGTTATTTAAATTTGTCACTTGGATGTCAGTTCTGTGTGCAGTACTGGGAATAGGGTTGTCAAGGTTTTCGGGATCATTGTCAAATTGGAACGATTGCTTAATAGTAGTTTCAGGCTTCCTTTATTTTAATGTCTGTTTGGCCTTTTAAATTTACTTTTTTATATTAAGATTAAATTTTTCCTCGTTGCTTTATTAAACATTGATTCGGCCTCCATTGCGTTGACATCTACCGGGTGCCTTGAAAGAGCGTCTGCTGCTTGATTTATTTTTCCTTTCTTGCATTTGGCTTCATAGTCGAATTCTTCAAGTTTATGGCCCGTATATATTAAACATTTTTGCTGGAATAAGTATGTCCAAAAATGTTTACACCTCCATATAATAGCTAGAATTTCTTTTTCTATTGTATAATAATTTATTTCTGCCGGATTTAATGTACGAGATGCATAGCAAATGGGGTGGTTTTCTTGAGAATGCATTCCTGACATATCAAAATTTGAAGCATTAATAGTCAGCTTAAATGGTTTTGAAAAATCAGGTTAAGCTAAAACTGGTTCTGATAACGTATTTTTACAAGTGTTAAAGCAATCAACAAATTCTTTTGTATGTTCTACTTCGCTTTCTTTTTTGAGACACTGTGTCAAAGGTTTAGTGAATTTCGCAAAATTCTTTATAATTTATCGCTAATAACCGAGTAAACCAAGAAATGCTTTGATTTTACGCTGTGCTTTTGGAATAGGGTATTTTTGTATTGCTGAAGTTTTCTCTTTATTTGGTTTTATTCCGTTCTTCCCAACGAAAAATTATATCATTGGTATACAGGGTGCTTAAAAAAGACGCGGAAATATTTAAGGGGCTTATTTCTCAGGTCATTTCATGAAAAAAAGTTCCCACATAGGGCCGGAAATGCATTGTTTCCAAGATACAAGGTTGTTCTTAAGATTTTTTTAAAATAACGATTTTCTTTACTAATTCAAATATCTTCTCAACAACTTTTTTGAAGTTTAGCAGCGTTTTTCTAGTAATAAGGGCCTGATTTGGCCCTAACTAGATAAAAATTATTAAGTCCAGTGGCGTTAGTTGAGGCAACTTAATAAAAATTATTGACGAAAAAATGTACGCCACTAACTTTAATTTAATTTCGATATATCCTTGAGATAAAGCAACAAAAACTACAACTTTTTGTCTCTTGATTTTTTCTCGTATCTTGCTTCATTTACGAAATAAAAAATTAAAACTATTTTCTTGCGTGTCCATTTATTCACTAACAATAATTAACATTAATAATTTACATCATACAAAAAATTACAAAACTGTTGAAAGTGACCACCTCTTGCTCGGAAGCAGAAATCCAATCTTCTCCTCATTAACTGGCGAACTCTCTCAAAAATACCAGGATCGTTTCTAATTGAGTTACACCTAGCAATGATTCGATACCTTAGGTCGTCCATATTTTCCACAAGAGTAGCGTAAACCAAGGCCTTCAGGCGGCCTCACAGGAAAAAAATCAAAGGGTTTAAATCCGGGAAACGTGCAGGCCATAAGTGAGGTCCACCCCGGCCAATCCAGCAATTTCCGTATGTTTGTGTTAAAAAGTCACGAGCAATCTAACTAAAATGCGCTGGTGCGCCATCGTGCAGAAACCACATAGCATTTCGTATTGCCAATGGTACGTTCTCCTGAAATCCAGGGTGCATGTGTTCCAAAAAGTTGCTATATACCTCTTCGGTAAGTCTTCCTGGTAGAAAGACCGGTCCAATTAAGCAGTCACCCACAATTCCAATCCAAACGTTCAATGAGAACTAATTTTGTCCAAAAATCATTGACAGAATGAATAATCGTATTGGTATAATTATTAATACGATTTTTTGAAAGTGAAATTTGCAATTTTATTTCATTTGCAATTTGTTTTTGACTTGTAATCAAAATATTTATTGCTTCATATCGAAAATCGTTGACCATTTTCTGAACCTAATGTCCCAAATAGCCATTTACTTGCTTTACCTACAATATGTATTAATCATCGTTTTTTTCGGATATGCGGGTCTAAAGAGGAAAATCAGCAGGGAGAAGTGCTTGAACGTCCATATCACATCCAACGGATGTGGTATGGATATAACAATTTGTAGAAGTATCTGGATCTTCTTCAAGCATCTTGAGCACATCCTCTTACAGCTCTACCGTTCTTGCTGTCCTTGGCCTATTCCTCCACTTCGTTCTAATGCGCCTTTTTCATTGAGGCGTCGATGAATGCTTTCGAATATTTTTCTATCAGGAGCAATAAGCTCAGGAAATATTTCAATGTACAACCGTAGCTTCTAATGCATTGCCATCAGCAAGTCCATAAATGAAGTAATTGCATGGCGAAGAATCTTTAACACATTGTGTCTTGGAAACAATGCATTTCCGGACCTATGTGGGAACTTTTTTTCACAAAATGGCCTGAGAAATCAGCCCCTTAAATATTGCCGCGTTTTTTTTTAAACACCCTGTGTAGTTAGTAACCTCTAGGACTAAATCCAATGTTGGGAGTTTTTTTCAGTGAAAAATCCATGAATAATTCTTCGCAAGGAATTTTTTACATTTTTTGTAAGCTTCAGGTATATTTTACCTACTTTTGGCTTTGGCCCAGTACCTCCTCCTGCCTTTTCTTCCAACAAAATTCGATAGTTAGTTGTTTTTTCAACTCCAGTCATTAGAGAACACTTTGGTGCACTATTGTCGACGCTTAAATTAAGGTTTCCATCTTTTTGATTTATTTCAACACCTTCCTCATCATGATCTATCAAGACATCCTTATCATTCTCAATTGATGCACAACGTATTACGTGAGAAAATAAACTTATACAACATCAATAAATAAATGAATTTCGGATAAAACTGACTTTTTTAAAATTTTGTAAGATCTTTACAAATAATCCTGCATATTTAATATATACATTTTGTAGCAAGTGGCAGCAACCAGTTAGAATAGAGAGAATTAAGCTTTAATATCTCGAATACTACATTTGTTAAAATACCTAAACCATTCATGTTGTCTATTTTAAAGTTTGTTGTGGCTTTAAGCATTATTTATTTAATTTTATAAATTATCAAGTTTCACTTTTATCAAATATTATTTATTGGACACTTCATAATATGAAAAGCTGTATCTCAACTTGTAAATTGCTTGCTATTTTAAATATAAACCATATTTTGAAAATGTATGTCAAACGAAGAGTTTATCAGAACAACTATAATTAAAATATTTCAAGTAGATTCCGATATTTCATATGTTTAATTCAGGTTCCACCAAATTTGAGCTGCTATATACAAAGTTGAGAATGCCATTAAAAATTTTATTCATGAATAATTGTATTCTTTGAATTTATTACTAATTTTCCAACAGCTTATTACTAGGATTTCAAAAAAATCGACACTATTATTTTTCCCAATGTTAGGTATTACTTTTCCCAATAAAAATATTTCATTTCTCCGTTTTATGAATTTAGTATGTGTTATGGAAATAATTAAATGCACAAACTTCCTTAAAGCATAAAAGTAGGGATACAATCACTTTCGCACCAACCATCCTTGCTAAGTATCCATTAAGCTAAAGTATTAAAGCATTAAATCTACTATCTAAACTGTTATAATCTTTGACGCCATTAGCCGACTCTAAAACTTTTATCATAAAGTTATAGATTTTCACATTATAGTTTAGACCTCGTTATTTTCTAGTTGCAGAATTTACCAAGTTTAAGTCGACTGACTGCTGAGATACGGAGGTAGCGTAAATTAAGTATGTTGCAAGCACGAGATGTCAAATAATCGGATTTTTCGCCGAAGTTTCAGACATTTTCATTAACAACCAAATATATTACCTGAAATGGCCTTTATAGTTGTTATCTAACGAAATGGCAGGCAGTAAAAGTTGTGGAGTGAAACGCATTTACTGGCTTTCCATGAGGAAAGGATTTTGTTTTTGAGGTGAAAACTTCTTTAGGCGCAATCAGCACACTTTTTCCTGGGTAGTGAACCGATTTCAGTTACTATAAACTTATTGCTTCAATCTAATTGCTAAGTGCAATTTTTAACAGTCCCAATCAGCAAGATACTTTGTCGACCTCAAAACATTTGTGGAGAAAAGAAATCGATGAATATTACAAACGCTGGAAGAAAAATGAACACATATCCCACTTTATGAAACATTGCAAGGGACATTTTTTGGGTCAACAGCTACTTCAGTACCATCAGTGAGGTTGTTCTCTAAAGCATCTTTAGTATTAAGAAAACATAGAAATCGGTTAAATTCAGATTCAGCCAGATGTTTATTATACCTAATTCACGGAAATCGTTGAAAGAGTCACAATAACCTTATTATATGTTTAGGTATTCGTAACCAACTAGAAATTTTTGTGACTGATTATTTTTTTCATTTATTCTGAGAAGTATTTACTTGTAGCCATTCGTATTTTCCCTGTTTAAGTTCCTCCTTAGATTTTTGATTATAGTTCCTTCATTAAAAAAAACTCAAACGTTTTTTGTTACATTAGAAGATTACAGACAATACGACAAAATTAAATGTTTGATCAAAATTTTTGATTTTTAAAAGTTTAGTCATTATAATGAAACTTTAAGAAATATATATTTTTGTTTATTTCATTGAGACAGCATATTTTTTGTTTGTTTTGTTTTATTAAAATAAGACATGTTTTTATTTTTATACCTGCCTCATCATTGAAATGTTCTATTTATGTCCCAAACTTTAAGAAAGTTTTTGTTTTATTTTGTTGATAGAGCTATATTTTTTGTTTTGTTTTATTAGAATAATAAATGTTTCATTATTTTTGTACCTGTTTCTTCATGTGATGCGATCAATTTGTGTATCAAACTTTAAGAAATACTTTTTTTATTTTTATTTTTATGAGAAAGCAATATTTTTTGTTTATTTTCTTTTAATGGAATAAGAAATGTATTTTATTTTTGTACTTGTTTTTTCATTCTATTTATTTACAATAA
>JAEQML010066550.1:0-19887 GCA_016904865.1 Pissodes strobi | reverse complement strand
TAAGGCGGAAGACTACACCTTATGGAAACTAGTATCGCATTTAAATCGAAACGGTTGATGCCAAAGACGCAATTTTTACACACAGGTATAAAATTTAATGTAGAAATTTGCATTTAATGGCGATATTGCCAATTTTTAAATGGGTAATTTTATTTTTAAAACTACCAACTACTTATACAAATTTATAAACATGCAAAATTCTCCTTTTAATTTTAGACCAGTGTACCGGGTGTTTCACTATAAATGGAACCCCCCTTTAACTTTTTCAATTGACGTTTTAGAAAAAAACGCCAAATACAAAAAATAAAGGGTATGATGTGAAGTTTTTTGTGACATAGCACAGTTGTATACAGGGTGTTCCACAAATGCGGGATTAAACAACGTTTTATTTTTTAAATAGAACACCCTATATATTACTGTATTTTTGGATTTTGCGGAGAATTCTAGACATATTTCATAAATAATGTCCTATACCTATCTGTTACTGTTTTTGAAATATTGACAGTTGAAAATCGACCATTTACCAAGTTTGACAGCCTGTAAAATCTAAACGGCTAAAGATAGAGCAAAATGGTTTGCACTTTCCTATCTTGTTTTTTCATAAGCTATCGTTTGACATTAATTTTTTATTTAACCAAAGGTTAAGAAATTCCGGTTATTTAATATCTGATTAAATCTAAAATTAGTGTCGAACGATAGCTTATGAAAAACCAAGATAGGAAAGTGCAAACCATTTTGCTCTATCTTTAGCCGTTTAGATTTTACAGGCTGTCAAACTTGGTAAATAGTCGATTTTCAACTGTCAATATTTCAAAACCAGTGACAGATAGGTATAGGACATTATTTATGAAATATGTCTAGAATTCTCCGCAAAATCCGAATATGCAATAATATGTAGGGTTTTCCATTAAAAAAAAATAAAACTTTGTTTAATCTCGCATTTGTGGAATACCCTGTATACAACTGTACTATGCCACAAAGCTTCACATCATAACCTTTATTTCTTGTATTTGACGTGTTTTTCTAAAACGTCAATTGAAAAAGTTAAAGGGGGGTTCCATTTATAGTGAAACACCCGGTACTAAATTTCAGACTGATACATTTACCTTCTAGGCTCTAAATCTAAACTCGTTTTCATGACTTTGCATAGCACATGGATCATGGATCATGTGTCCATTTAATAACGGATTGAGTTAAGATAAGAAAATCTGCTAATTTTTAAGGTCTAAGGAATAGAAGAACTTTATGAAAAATTATTTGCTAACTAAAATTCTACACACAACCGGAAATGCCGGCAGCGAATATCAGTTCGGTCGTTGGCCCAAATCTGAAAAATGTACAATTTCGATTTAGGCCGGCCTATATTAATAATGACCACCATGCTCTGACCATTATTGATACTGGTCACCTTTTCCAAACCCAAGTGCAATTCATATCTGATGAAACGAACATGCTATGTTTTTATTGCTTTTTATTTTTCCTGGAATTTACTAAATTACATTTTATGACTATGCCACATAAGTTAGTTATTTTAAAAAAGACCGTTTCAAATTTGGTATTCTGCTATTTAGTCACAATTTCTTAAAGAGTTAAAACAAAAATTATATTTTATTGTAGAGATTATACCCTTTTGAAGCGTCATATTGGCGGCCGGAAACGAATGTTCTCTAATATTTATTTTGCAACATATTAATAGTGGGTGATCAACAGTGAAATTTTTGCTGTACGGTGATGGACATGATAAAAATATCGATGTTACTTTGGATATATTAGTGCGTCTAAAACTATCTATTTATCCGCGACCTTATAAACTAAGGCTTCTCTACTAAAATTACTCGATAAACCACAATCTAGTTTTCATTCCATCTTACCATATTTTTGTGTATAGAAACCTGAGTAGATTGATTGAAAAGGAAAAAAGAAGGCCGTTGGCGCCTTTTGCACCTCGAATGCCAGTAAGCAGGCTTATTCCATTAAAGTGGACTACACCTTATGAAAATGGGTTTTGCTTTTAAAGCCAAACTGTTGGTGCTAGAGACGCAAATTTGGCAACCAGACATCAAATTGAATGTTGACCTTCTCGTTTACTGGAGATATTTATACAAATTAATACAAATGCAAAATTCTCCTTTTAATTTTAGACCTACGTGCAGGTTTTCAGATCAATAACACTGACCCATTAGGCTCTAAATCTAAACTTGTTTTTTATGACTTTGCGCAGCACATGGATCATAGTCTCATTTAGTAATGGATTAATGAAACAAATGATACCGCACGGATAACATGGTATTATGGACCCCGGTAGATTTTATTCATTTTATAATATTTTGTAGGTCTTATTCCTATAATAAACATAGTAAAATTAAAAAGGGATCGTATGACTGTGATAGAAAGTACAGGGGGTCAAAGATCATAAGTTGCATTTTTTTTAATATCTCAATATGTTTTTAGTAGGTACATTTAAATAATTTTGGTATCATTTGAGAGACAATTCATAGTTCCGCAAGGACAAGTTAAAAAATAGTGCACGGGGTAACCTAGTTTTTTTTTTGTATATGTAACATATTTTCTGTATAGCTTACCTATATGGGTCCACCAAAAAAGTCGTGGTGTCCTCTTTCAATTGCTATTCTAGATCCCTGTATACGAAAGGCATAACTAATACTTACAGGGTGACTAACACAAACTTCCCCTTATTTCTTTTTAATCAAGCATGCGGGTGGCTTTGTCGAAGCACTGTACAAGTACATTTTTTTTCGTTAAGGGTCCTAGAAAACTATTCCCACTATGTTATTAAAATCTAGTTATCCATGGATTTGTTTCTATAGTCACGTTGTCAATTAAAAACGGCAGTTATTTCAACAAGCAGTAAGCTGTAATAGCAGAGTATAACAAACCAACGAGTAGCGACAGCTGGGGGACCAAATTTTGCTGCGCATGTGCGAAATATGAAGTCCTTCCGTCAAACTAACTTTTGTAGCAGCGCGTCAGTTACTAATTCTGATAAGTGCGTTTTAGTTTTGAATTGTGTCGTAATTTCCAAATTTTAAAACTGAATAAGTCTATAATCATGCCGGGTATTTCTTGTGCATATCGTGCCTGTTCAGCTGGGTCCGGAGATAGAAAATCTTTCTTCAAATTTCCTCTAAAGATTATGACCGGTAAGTACACAGCTACTAACACAATGTAATGGTTGTTTTTTTTTTTTAATTGAAATTTAAATTAATTGTTGAATAATTGCTTTTGAAGAATAGATAAATATTGATACAGGAGTATTAGTGGTGAAAAAGTGCAACTTATAAGCAGTGATAAGTGATAAATTGAAGTCCAAAAGACGTTAGGTACCATGTAATGTGTATTGCGAGACTGTTCTAAGTTTCAAGTTTTTTTTTTATCCAACAACATATATTATGTCTTATTCAACATTGAGCAAAAATTTTCAAAAGTAGAATAATAATGCACCCGTATATGTGCTTAAAAAGGTCTTTGTTAATTAGAGTACCTATCTTCCTATAAAATTTGTTATGCTGTTCTCACATGAAGGGTCTTTGGGCAATTTCCAGCAACATAATTCTATTGTAAAGGAATTAAATTATTCCGGCCTGTATTAGTTTGTAGAAGTTATTTGTTCTAAGGCCTGGGTTTTATGTGCCTGATACTTTTCATAGTAACTTCACAGTATTAACTTAAAAAGAGAACCTAACCAACGATTTCTATTTCGCGAAAAAGGAAAAATAGAAGAGCGAAGAGCACAGTGCTGTGAATACCGTGGTAGTAGCAGCAACGAAAATTTTGCTTCTCTCAGCTGAGCTTGTCTAACGGAAAAGAGGCCTTTTCTTTCCGCCTAACTTTGTTAATTGTTAGTGCTCGTTTATAGATAGGTAAGTTGAGCATCGCTAGCTTTGTTTCTGTAGGCTTTTGCTTATTGTTTCTCATTAGCGGTTTGCATTTTTTTTTTCTTCTTTCTTTTGTTACTTCTAACATAGGCTCATAAAGATCGAGTTAAAATAATGATTAACGAAGGGGGGGGGCGGGCCCCCCCAGTATAGTAGTGACATTGTCTTTATAAGAAGAAAGTCGTTCAACGGGGCCTGTGGAGAGGTGCTGCCCCCAGTGGCTGGCACCAAAAACAGTATTTATGAATGAAAACACGTGCAATGTTTACCCTACATACGAAAAGGAAGGGGTAGAAAGGGGAATACAATATTATATTCGCGGAGCCGTAGATTTCCAAGAAATGATCTTCAGCCAAGGCTAAGTGGCTAGAACCGGTTTTATCAGTTTAATTTTAACACACAAAATGAAATTTCCAATACTGTGCGCCAAGCGAGTGAACCTTAACAACGACTGAAGGGGGTAGAGGACTAGCACGTAAAAAATCTTGCCTTCCCATAGGCGCACGAGGTTATTCTTACCATATTATTATTGATAAATTGATTAGTTTAAGACGTTAAAATTAATTACAGTTTTTTTATATTAGAGTCTTATAGTCCAAATATGTCATATAATAATATTTCATTTTTATAATAAGGATAGTATTCTATGATATTATTTGTTGTATGTATTACATAAATATGTTGTAGTAATAAGTAGAGTTCGTTTCCCGAAGGTTTTGTATTTACGTCATTGATGACGTCGCTTAATTTGGAAAAAAAACGGTTTATCGTAGCTAATTCATATAAATTCTCTAGCATTCAATTTTTGTATTAAAAGATAGGCAATATTAAAGCAAGTATGTTCCAAAACGCTCTTTATAGAACGTTCGGAATTGTTATGTAATAAACATTTTAATTTAGACAGTTCAGTTAAGATAATTATCCCAAATATATAAAAATTAGTTAACCGCGTATAATAATCACCAAATGCAAGAAAAATATAATAAAGGATAAAAATCTTCAAAGATATCATCAAATTAAGGGTCTGATTATATATAGGTTGTGTCGATTTTACAAATTTTCTTTTTTTTTTTCGCTAGAAAAGAGTAGCTTAAGCCAAAAAAATCGGAGGATTCGCCACATTTGAGCCGAAAAAATATCCGCGTTTTGAGCCTAAATTGCCCTAGAAGGGCAAACTTCCACTACGACTTTCCCAGGTGTAACGTGAAAATATTGAAATTGTAAAGTGAAAATAATGAAATTTTAGTAACCGACACCGGGGGCCTGGCACAGTATTTCCAAAAGTTGCACATTTTCTTATGGGGAATAACAGTGTTGTTTACTATTTAAGTATATTTAGTATTCCACTTCACGCATGACCCTCCGCTCGCTTCGGGGGCGCAACCAAACAAAACTAACCCAAACTAACCCAAGGCATGCCGGAAATAGAAAAAAATTGAAATTTGCCAGTTGAAAATGCATATATTTTTTAGTTTTTCCTCATTTGGGAATGTATTGGGTTAGTTTGGGTTAGGTTTGTGTGGTTACACCCCCGGAGCGAGCGGAGGGCCATGTATGAAGTGAAATATTTGACGAATATATACATACAAAGAAATAGTGTAATCGAATGGGTGTCTCTTTTATTCCGATGAATGAATGCAAATGCACATTGAACAATTATCCAAGCAGCCACGTTTACCATACGGCGGGCAATGATATCATTATGGGAGGATCGACCATCCCTTCATCTTCATTCAATCGGACTACTGGGGGTCTCACACCCTAAAGCTACTGGATTCCGTTCAAAAGAAAGTCGTGCGTCTCGTCGGTGACCCGGAGTTGACCCGGAATCTGGATAGTCTGAAACACCGCAAACATGTGACCAAGAAATCCCTGTTTCACAGATACTTTTACGGCAGATGTTCCCAGGATTTGGCCCGCCTTATCCCGCCCCTGACAACGCCTGTCAGACAGTCACGATAGACGGCAAGAGCGCACCGGTTCGTCATACAACTGGAAATACCTAGAACATCGCTTTACAAGAACTCTTTTGTCTGGCGCACTGAATCACTGTGGAACTCACTCCCAGGACGCATATTCGGATGTAACAAGCAAGATGTCCATTCGGCTATGCCGAAAGTTTCTTCCTATGTGACTGCACGATAGCATTTAGTCGGATGTCGTGACTGTTACATAGAATCAACAAATAAGTCTTCAATTATTTAAACACTTCATGCATGGCCCTCCGCTCGCTTCGCTCCCTATACGGGGGCTCAACAAATAGAAACTAACCAGGTGCTAACCAAAACTAACCCAAAATTTTTATTTTACTTTTTTTTATTTTGGGTTAGTTTTGGTTAGCACTTGTTTAGTTTATGTTTGTTGAGCCCCCGTAGCGAGCGAAGCGAGAGGAGGGCCATGCATGAAGTGTGTGTGTGAAGTGTGTGTACTGATTCTATGTAACAGTCACGACATCTGACTAAATGCTATCGTGCACGTCACATATGAAGAAACGATCGGCATTGCCGAATGGACATCTTGCCTGTTACATGCGAATATGCTCCCAAGACATCTCTTCCCCAAACTAACTATTCAAGAACCATGTCAATCAACATCTTCGCACACACACCGCTCGTCGAGCAATATAGGATGTGCTACTGCAATAAAAAAATCATTCACCTAAATAAAAAAAAATAGAGACTCTTATAGCACAGCTTATTCACTACCAGCTAGTGAACTCTATCGAAATCGGAAAGTTGGAGTGTCGGGCACTGCGCCCTGAGCGGTTCAGTTCCACGTTGAATTTAAAATGAATGTTCGCTTCAAAATACATGACAAATTCGTCCGAAGCCTCGGCTATCGCCCTGAGAGGTTCGGAAATTTCGGATTTTTATACAATTGTGCGTTTTAAAATCGTTTTTAAACGGATTTTAGACGATAAAATAGTTATTTATGCAACAAGTGTGTAAAGTGAACCTTTTTTCATGAATGGGAATATTGATAAAAAAATGTAATTGAAAATGAATAAAAAAGGGTACTTTACACATGAGTAGCATACAAAATTTACGGAAAAATATATGAAAAAACAAAAATATTATTAAATTACTTTACGCACTAGTGCGTAAAATATATTATTTTACGCATTGCCCTAAATGTCAAAAAAAGATGCCAGGTTTACTTTACGCACTAGTGCGTAAAATAACTTATTTTACGCACTGCACATTAAAAAAGCCTATTTTACGAATCTTAGAGAGTGCGTAAAGTGAGTACTTTACGCACGCTAGTAGAAAAAGCATATTTTAACTGTCAAAAGTATTATTCAGATGCCCAGGCGTTTAAAACAATATTAAGTCATCACGCTCTTCTAAAATTTGCAAAACTTGGTTATTGACTTTCCCAAATCAAAGGATGCCGCAAGATGACTAGCTGGTAGTGAATAAGTTGCGCTTATAGCGCACCATTTTTCTAATGAATTTTGCTAACGAAACTACAGTAAACGTCTGGCAACAGTGTGCCTTCTTAAAATCTTTGTTTTGGCTATTGTGACAGTTGACAGTAAAAAGGAGGATGGACATTTACAAGTAAAATTTAATTTTGTTTAATATGGCTATGAGTCGCTTTAAATTAGGACCGGAACAAAACGGAGGTCTCTCGTTCGACGCAAATCTATCCTAGTTAATATTTTCACCCCACAATTGATTTTCAGATGTGTTTTGTCTAAATTTCCAGTGCTTTGTGAAGTGGTGTTGAAAATTTGTGTCAAAACTCGAACTTTGAGAGCATTTTTTCGGTTCAAATGTAGCGGATCTTCCGACTTTTTGGCTTAAACTACTATATAGGACACCCCCTTTCTAGTGAAAAAGGAGAATAATCGACAAAACCTACATATCACCAGACCCTACAAACCAAATAATATAAATAACCACACAGTTCGGCATCGGCAATTTCCACGCCAATGGCTAAAGCAAGTCGCTGCCGAAATTTTAAAATATGTAAAAAAAATTAGGTGTTGGTCTAGGGTCAAAGTGTATTTAATATATCCGGCGACCAATCACGAAACTGCCTCCCGGCTAAAAATCAAGTAAACATCGCACTGTTGCCTATTGAGCGTATTTTAAATAGCTTGAAGGCGAATAAAATATAAACATTATAAATATTATAGTATACTTATTGCGTATTCCGTATTTCCCTGTGTGTAAATAAAATAGTAAATAATAGGAGACAGTAGTATTAAGGAAAATAACAAAATTAAGTATTCAAGTAGGAAATTTAAATATGTAAATTCGCTATAGGAAACTAGACAGAAAATAAATTAGGATTATTGGGAAAAAATGTGGCAGCGTCTAAATATGCGAGGATATTTTTTGCCCGCATTCTTTCCGTCCAGGTTCTTTCATTTAGCAAACAGTACTGCTTCCCCAATCTTGACTTTTCAATTGAATTTATTTTATGTTTGAGAAAATGGTTTTTAGCATTTTTAACACATTGATTTTTGTGTCAATTTCTTTGCTAGTTTCTATATTATTCATATAGGCCTAATTGAATTGGTGCAGTAGTCGAAGAAAATAGATTTGCATATGCCATTAAAAAATGGGAAAATAATGAACAATAATAAAATCCTATTTGCTAAATGTAAAACGTTTTGACTTGATATAAGTAAAATTTTACAATATAAACTGGATATTTTAACACATTCAAAATTAGGAACACTAAAAACATATTATTAAACTATAAAAAAAATTATATTTATAAAAATTGATTATTCGTTTCCTATTATTAGTCAAAAAGTAAGGTATCACAATTTTTAAACTTGCAATGTTTATAGAGAAATATAGATAAAAATTAAATTTAGTTCCAATAGTAGGTAGGTATAGTTATTTCATGTATTTTTTCTTTTTATATTGATTAAAATGTCTTGTTATTTCGAGATTAATAATAAAATTAAATATTTTTATTTTATTAAATTTCATTATTTTTGCAAAAGAGGGGGAGATAAGAAATAAGGTGTTTAAAAACTGAAATCAAAACTCTTACCTTGGATAAGTCTTTATTTAATATGACGGATACAGGGATGATTGTATATGTGTGTTTGCGGGTGTTGACTGTGCCTGTGTATTGGAGTGCCTACTGTATGTTAAGCAGCATTTGGATCTCTATCGGGTTCATGAGGACATACATTCCTATAGAACTCGTGCCAGACATAATTTGGTGCCTGCATGTTGACGCTTAAGAAGGCGTCAAGACCGTCCAGGTTACTGGGCAATTAAGTTTTTTAATATTTTGCCTGATAGTGTTAAGTCTCTTAGTTTTAAGCATTTTAAATCGAGGGTGAAGGAGTATTTGTTACAAAGGGCTTTTTACTCTATTGACGAATATTTTGGATCCAATTTTAACTTGGCTTTTGACCCTTGAACATTTTAATTTTGTATTCACATTTGCGAATATTTATTTTATTAATAACCATGTAAAATTTGTTTGTAACTCTGAAAAGTATTGTCTTTTTTATAATTGAACTTTGTGTAGTGGATAATTCCAATTTTCATCATTTTTTTCTTCCTGACATGTGTAAGCTATTGTATTAACATGAATAAAGTATTGAGTATTGAGAGTTCGGCATATATTAATACTAATTTATGTATCGGTACATATAATATTGCTCCAGGCCAACAGCCAATGTTCAAAACTTTCAATCGCTTATAGCCATTATTATCATTATTACATAATTGACAATCAAATTAAATTAATATAAATGTACTCTTCAAAATATATACTGTAGTTTATTCGCTATAATCAAGTAAATAATTTTTGAAAAAATTCGGATTTAGGATAGTGAAATAAACAACATCCGAGTAAAACTATATTTACTCGAAAATTAAACAATTCAATTGATAAAACACATCAACCTATACAACCCTTAAAACTAAAGAACAAGTATATAAGATAAAAAATAAGCATCGAGAGTAGTGTGCTGTTTCGGGCAACTTCTGGTTTGATTCATCCCTTATTTTCAACTGATCATTTTATATTCACTTGTATTATTTCCCTTTGAAATAATTCATTTATTTTATCTTAGATGCCAATTTTTTTCATATCAAAGTTTTGTGTTATTGCCTATCAAACTTGTAAAGTTATACATGTTCTTAAAATAACTTTCTTGTATATTATAAGTTACAATTAATCACCAGAAACCATAATTATTTTTGCTATTTTTCAATCAGAAGTTGCTAATATAGCTATTGTGATAAACTGATGTATCAAGAGATTAGATTGACTACAACTCCATAAATAAGTACTTATAAATATTACTTAAATATCGAAAAGTAATTGGACTACATTAGCATAGATACAACCTAAAAGCATCACCATTTAATAAGAATCAACTAATAAATTAAAATTATAATCAGTCGATCAATGTTTTATCTTTATTTAAATATAAGATGATTCACAGATCTCATTTATTAGTATTTAAAAATTTATATATGTATATATATTTAAAATTGTCAAATCATATTCAAAATCATGTTTCGTGCCAAACAATATTGGTCCATAAAACTTACTTTTTAATTTAAAAAATTCAAACTCGCTAGAAAAATATTACTTTTCTACACTGTGAAAAAATCCTTAATTGTAGTAAATTGGAAAAATACAATTATATAACATATATATTTAAAGTTTTATGTTCCAGTTAAAAAAAATAGCAAACAACTTTTTCGAATACTAAGTAACTAAAAATAACTTTTGGAGTAATATTAAAATGTTGTTTTTTTACTCCGTGAATAAAAGTGGATAGTGAATAAAAAAATTATAACGTCAATTCGCATTTTGAATATGACTTACATTGTTTATATATTAAAGTCCTTAATAAAACATTAATTATGAATTCCCGGTGGGATAAACATGAATCACCTTCAAATCAGCTTATTCGGGCAATAATTGATTTTTTGTTTTAAAAATAAATAGTACATTGGACATCTCTATGGTTTGCTGTATTGAAAGCCATCTAAGTGGCTTTAGCATCAAATTAATGGGAGTATAATGTGTACAGAATAATATAATGTGCATAGCTTTATTTCGTAGCAACTGGAGTCTTTGTATATCAGCCTTTTTACCTGATATCAACAATGAAAAACAGTAATTGAAATGCGGATATATAATGGTATTATATATAAGATATATATAAGATTAGATTAGATATCTATCTTAACCCAATAATTATTTTCTAGAAATCTATTACAATTCTGCTTAGAGCCAAAAAACCATGTACTTTGTCTTTTTTTTTAACCTAAGCCTATTTACACACAACGAGTTATAAAGGATGTCAAGTTTTGATTTCGTAGTATCTACTACCTGATTAAAATCCTTCCCACAAACACAGATCAACATATCGTCCACAAACAAACTTAGAAATGTATAATTTAAAACTCGGTCTAGATCATTGACATATAGCACAAACAAAAGGGGGCTCAGAACACTGCCCTGCGGCACCTCTATCTCACTATGAAACGGATTTGAGGACGCATTATTCACTCTAGTCACATGGGAGCGATCCTCCAGGTGATCAGTGAACCAAAAAAGTGCACTGTTTGTAATTCCATAGGCCTGTAGTTTGTGGATAAGTCTTCTCCTATTGATGAAGGTGAAGTAAAGAGTACCCAAGTACACAAAAAGCAGTCTTTAAAAATTTAACTGCTCAGATTTCTTGAACCATATTTAATGGGAAAATATTTGGCACCAATGATGAAGACATACTTTGTAGGCACAGCGATCAAAGAAAGCTTTCTCGCCCAGGGGATGTTCCTTTACAAATTGATGCTCTCAAAATAGACGTTATCTGAAACAAATTAAAATCTAATGTAATTTTGACTTAGTTTGTAAAGAATTTGTTTGTCAAAAACTGAAATAATTAAAACAATACAAATGTGGAACAACCCAAAAAAGTAAATTTAAAGAAATCTAAACGCGCGTGCTTTAAAAGTGCTCTTATACACTTATATCATAATATGCTATTAATTAAATTCAATATTCATTCCATACATTTGTCATCCTTCCTTATACATGCCTATCAATCAATTAATTAACTATTCAAAACTGTTCATAGACACCTAGACGTGCAACATCTACTATGTACTTACCTACAAAATAAACGTTAATATTATGAGAAAGCATACTGATGGATATAAAAAAGTAGATGTAAAGATTTACCCTATCCCTATCTACATATATATGATTATTATAAAAATGTTCATCGTATTTAATTAAACCTGTTCTGTTTATTAAACTTCGAAACTGCTATTGCAATACTCTGATTTCCGACAAAAATTACAAAACAAAGGAAGTGGGTACTTTTGTACTTACCTAGAAAAAAAACGTAGATAGATAATCGCAATTTGCTCAGCCCAAAATTAATCATTACAACCCAAACACAAACATTTTACAAAGTAAAGCTTGTTCAACTTGAACAATGGCGGAAAATATAAAAATAAACAATGAGATATTCGGAATTATTACGAACACTCGTCCACGCGGCTCCACTCCGCGTCGCCAGTAACAGCCCTTGGGAATGCACCAATAGACATGTAGGAACTCCCTCCTCGCAACGTTTCTCGTAGGACGCGTAGTAATTTCTTGAAATTCGTCAATGGGCACATTTACAGTGGCTTTAATACAGGACAGTGACGACAATGTTTCGTCAACGCGCTGATTGGCTGCGCCATTTTGGAGCAAATTTAGTTTGTTTTCATATGTGACTGTGGATAAGTTCTTGTGATTTATAGCGATTTTATGCGTTTTTCTAGTGACTTTTTTGCTGACTATTAAACCTGTGTGTGTAGTTTCGGTATATCCAATTAGACATTAAAGTTATATTACGTTTTAAAGCGTAGTTTTGCTGCTTTCGTAGGTACCAAGGTAGGTAAACAAGTGGTATTTTAAAGTAGATTATCTATAAGATTTAGTCAGACGTAGGCTTTTACATGCCCTGCAGGCCTTCTACACGCCCACCAATACATTATTATCCTATATGTAGTGATTTAAAAAAATCGTGGGCATGTAAAGTTGAAGGGTGATTGTTTCACGAGTATTTTTTGTCACACCAAAGACTGTTGTTATATTCTACTCTTTGTATTTATAAGAATGTAGTATATTGCAGCTGCATGCCTTTTTTGATATAAAATGTTATATCAGGATTTTCTTTACCAGTTGAATATTGTATTGTTCTACTTTGAAACACTTAGTTACAGTATAAGTAAACAAGTTGTCAGTGTCGATAACTTTGTGATCACGATCACAGTCCAAATGTACTTCAGTCCCTTAGGATTAAATTAACCATTTTAGTCCTGGAAGTACAAAAAATACTTTAACATTTATAACATTCCATGTTTAACATCATATACGTAGTTACTGTTATGTAGTTAGTAGGGCCTGGTTGTAAAATAGAGGCTTGCTTAAACTCAGCTTATTTGAAATACAACAGGTGGTTGAACTCCTTAATACATTGCTGTCAAATTAGATCATTTATCTGCAATGTATTTTAAATGGGATTCTTCAACCACCAGTCTTGGTTTAGCTGACTCGAGCTTAGCCAGCATCGTACAACACAGTCTAAGTAACATGTTCGTCAAATGTCATGCCTCAATTTGCATAATTAAGTGATGTGTACATTACAATGTAGTAACGGATTATTTTTTCTTGCAGGTTCATTTTGCACCAGGCATGTGGGAGGAAAAAAGATGAGATAAGAAGTTAAAGCCAAATGCTATCCCAACCATATTTTCCATTTCCAAAACCAACCTGGAAAGAAAGGCTTCTACAAGGCGTGAATTTGCCTTGAAATCTCATCAAATTCCATATCGAGGCTTTTTTCCGAGCAAACTGAGGAGTCAAGAATGGATTGGATTTTTTACCATGAACGCATGATTAATTTTTTTGGTAAAAATGAAAAATTGATAGTACAGTTATCACAGAACCTTGTCATAATATGAGTCAAAAAATAATTAGTAGATATGTAGTATTTAAAAAAATTAGTTAACAAGAGAAAAAGTAAAGTAGTGCAAAAATATGCTAGTAAATCATTGAAAAAAACTATTTGTATTAAAAATTTCAATTCGAGAAACTACAGTTTTTTCCATGTTTAAGGTTCTTTATTTAGCTTTTGTTAATAACCGGAAGTGTATTCCTGTTTTGTATTGTTTTAAATATATTAGGTAATATATGCATATTTTATTTAAGATTTTTTTTATTGTTGCCGTTTAGCTTAAAGCTTTATCGACAAGAAAGAAGAGATCGAAGTAAGTAAATCAAACAATGTTGAGTAAAATTAATATATTTATTTTAGATCAAATACAGGTTTGTCAAATAGTGTACCTACTTTATTTCCTAACACTACATGAAATGAACTTCTGTTCGTAGTCAACATCCATAAAAATCATAATGAATTTTTCATTATTCAGGATCCATTTTTTGATAGTATCCTTATTAAATCTGATTTTTCTCTCTGGTCAAAGCTGAAAATTGAAATAAGCTTTTATATTCTTTGTGTTGATTATAAATAAATAAGATGTTTTTAACATGAACAAGTCTTAATCTAGACATGATTTTATGGCAGCAGCTTTATTTTTAAACTGATCAATTCTGTTGAAAATTTGTTGAAGCATTGTTAGACAATGATGGAAGTATACATCGTGTCATCTTGTTTAAATATTATGCTTTGCTTGTCCATCCATATACCTATTTGCTCTAAAGAAAAGTGCCCTTTCTTGCATCAACTGCTGTATAAACTGCATACCTGCTTCGCTGCTTCGTATTATATATTGTTCCTTTCAAAACATTTTTTTGGGAAGGTTCCTAATTCAAATATGGACCTAAAAATTACATTTACTATAACATCACCTTGCTGAAAGATACCACAAATCATGGAGAAATTACTAAAATTTCACAGACGACCATTCTGATTATCACACTAAAACGTTATTATTAATAAAAAACAAATATTTATATATATTTACGTACCAATCTGTCACAATCTTGAGTCATCATAACCCCACTTACATTGTCCATTCAGCTGATAAGTGTCTAGTTTCGGTTGAGTTTCTGTCCCTTTCTGTACTACGGTCAAAAAGAGTCGGAAACATGTTCCTTGCCGCTTATACATGCGGGATTTTCAAATGCTAGTATAATACTTTCAATTATTTTGCTAGATAATTTCGTGAAAATTATTAAAGTTTTGTTAGGTAAGGGTCCGGTTAACATATTCCTACCATTATAGTACTTCAGTCGCATTATTTTGTTAGCTTCTTGCTAAGAATATGCAAAAAACGCGAAACTTCCATATAAGCTTTAAGAAAATTTGCTCCAAAATGGCGGTCCTGGTCTATTTTCGTCACTGTCCTGTATAAAGCCACTGTAGGCACATTTCAGGCCGGACGCCATCTAGCGATGAGGCCTTTTTTCAGTTCGAGGTTGAATAACTATTCCCTATATAAACAAAGGTAGTGACCACGATCGTGGCAGTGGCAACTTAAAAAAAACAAAATTAAATATTAGTAATATTGAAATGGAATCAGAGGAGTCAAGAATTTCAAGGTCGCCTTCGCATTCTGATGATAAAAAACCAGTTTTTTACTCAAAAAACGATTTTGGCCCGTTCGTAGTCTATTTGGAGTCAACTGATAAAGTTGGTTTTAATATAGGGAAATTTAATAACATAAAAATCGCTAGAGACATATTTAATCTAAACTTAACAGATATCAAAAAAATTAACAATAAAGGATTAAATAGAATATCTATTGAATTCATAAATTTCCAAGCGGCAAACAATTTCATGAAAAATAAAATACTGTTAGATAAAGGTTATAAAATATTTATCCCATATAATTTTGTAACTTGTAAGGGCATTGTAAGACAGATTGACTCTGACATTACGGATGAAGAATTGTTAAAATGTTGTCAAGCTAATGATAATGTTGAAATTCTTCAAGTTAAGAGACTAAATAGAAAAGTTTTGAGGGACAATAAAGAAGTTTCATATGAGCCAACCGGTACGGTTCTTTTTACATTTAAAGGAGTCTTTATGCCAAAATCTATTCGATTTTATAGGCTGGAGCGGCCTGTCGCAGTGTATATACCACCTGTTACACAGTGTTATAGATGTCTTCGGTATGGACATACAAAACATAATTGTAAGGGGAAAGAAAGATGCTTTAATTGTGGTGAAGATAAGCATATCGAGGGAGAGGTGGAGGAATTTTCATGTGAAACCCAATGTTTTTATTGCAAGGAAAACCATAAGTCTATATCAAAAAAATGTCCTGAATATAGTAGGCAAAAGAATATTAAAGAACTAATGGTGTTGGAAAACATAACCTTCTATGATGCAAATGAAGCTTGCAAAAAAAATTATAAACAAAAGGGAGAATTTTTCCTAAATAATAATAATTTTCCAGAAATTAAAAAAAATTATTCTCAAAAAGATCAGAATAAAAATAATAGCATGGTTCAACCAGCCGATAGGCGAACGCATTACTTTCAAAATAACACAATTAAAAGATCATTTCAAGAAGCTTTAACAGATAACTCTTCAAAGAAAAGAATAATCCAGAAAGGGTACGATAAGAAAGCCCATGAAGAGTGTTTATATCATCCAAATTCTAGGCCAATAGAACAAAATTATGTATCTATACCCTCCACTTCTGCTGAGAATGCTTCTCAGATTCAAACTTATAATTATAGACAGCCTGATAGTGCACATCAGAATAGCAATTTTAGTCAACGCTCTTCTCATAGTAATGACTTGAGTAGTTGCATAAATTTCATTATTAGTACCTCTTTAGAAAATAAGAATATGATCAAAGACATTTTATTCAATGATCTTAATTCAAGTATGAACATAGACCTAGGTCAGGACTCTGACTGTTAATCGTAATCATCAATGTTTCTCCCTCAATAGAAGTTCAAATAAGAACATAATATTAAGTACATTCAATCTTAAAATCATACAATGGAATATTCGCAGTATTAGCTCCAATAAAGATAATTTAATAGCATTAATCCGCAGGGAGTCTCCAGACATCCTTTTATTAAACGAAACGTGGTTAAAAACAAACTATAACTTTACCCTAACCTCATACAATACAATTAGGCAAGATCGTGCAGACGGCTATGGTGGTGTAGCAACATGTATAAAAAATAATATTTTGTTTAATAAAGTTAAAAACTATAACTCTGAAACTACTCAATTTATTGTTATACAAATTGGTGATATGTTTCTTATCAATATATATGTTAACTCAGATAAGAATATTACTTTTGATATCATGGAAGAACTATTGCAAGATATAAATGCAGATAAAGTTATTATTATGGGAGATTTTAACTCTCACCATCCCATATGGGACAACTCCCCTATCAATAGAGGGGGAAAAATAATTTCAGAATTTATCATGGATAAGAATATGGTGATTGTGAATGATGGCTCTTGTACATTGGTTCAGAATCCGAATGCTAATTCTAGTGCCCTTGACCTAACAATAGTGAGCAGCTCGTTAGTTGTTAATTGCTGTTGGAAGGTTATCCATGACTGTGCTAATAGTAATCACTACCCTACTTGCTTAGAATTAAACTTTAATAAAAATAACCATAATTTAAAGAAAATTTTTACAGGTACTTTTAAACTTAGAAACTTGAATAAAGCAAACTGGCAAGTTTATCACGATAATATAATTTTGCAGTTGTTAGAAAGAGATGAAAACCTGGATTATAAGGACTTAATGGATATCATGGATAAGGCTGCTGATGCTGCAATTCCTCTTAAGGAATGTGGCATTTTAAAAAAAATAGGAAATCCTTGGTGGGATCGGGAGTGTTCTGAGTGGATTAAAGAAAGAAAAGAGGCTATTTCTAATTTCAATAATTTTCCAACTATGGAAAATTTTGTCAAAACTAAAAAATGTATAGCGATTACAAAAAGAAGACTAAAAGCAAGGAAAAAAGAAAAATTTCAATCTTTTTGTGAAACTTTAAATAGACAATCAAACATTGGTTATGTTTGGAGTAAGATTAAAAAATTCTCAAATAATAGTGGTAAATCACGCAATTATATTGTTTCAGATAATATTAGGCAAGAAGTTCTTAAAAGTATGTCAAGTATATATATTGATCCTGAATTTACTATGTTGCAACCACCTTATGACAGTGTTATGGCACCTTTTACTATGAATGAACTGAATAACTCATTACAAAACAAAAAAGCGTCTGCCCCTGGCATGGACGATAAAGGATATACCATGTATAAAAATTTACCATTGAGGGCAAAATCCATTCTACTTAACATGTATAACAAGTGTCTTTTCGAAGGATTATTGCCAGATTCATGGAAAAAGTATAACATTATAACTATTCTAAAACCAAATAAAAATCCTTCCCTTTCGGAAAGTTATAGGCCCATAATTCTGTCATCATGTGGTTGTAAGATACTTGAAATAATGATAAAAAACCGATTGGAATGGTTCTTGGAAAATAAGAACACCTTCCCAAATGAACAGGCAGGCTTCAGAAGGGGGAGAGGCATATATGATAACGTGGCTTACCTCACTTCATTTATTTTTGCGTCTTTTTGTCAATCAGAATCAGTTATTACAGTGTTTTTAGACATCAAATCTGCATATGACCACGTAAACATCTACAAATTATATCATAAGCTAGATAATTACCAAATTCCTAGAGAGTTAAATAATCTTATTTTTAGAATTATTAAAAACAGGCTTTTGTATAGCAGAAAGATGGATGGTAGCTTCATGGGACCGTTTTTGGCAACTAAAGGTCTTCCGCAGGGCTCCCCCTTGAGTACCATACTTTTTAATGTTTATATTCTAGAGCTGTTTGGTTTGGATCTAGATTCAGTAAGACTGATTGGATATGCAGATGATTTGGTTATTTTTATAAGAGGGTCAGATATTAACATGATGGCCACCAAGTTAAATAGAGCGTTGGAAAGTATAAACGTTATTTTAAAAAATAATAATCTGTCTCTTTCACTGGAAAAGTGTGAAGCTATGTGGTTTACTAAGGGTAAGCGAAAAAATCAGCCACCAATTCTGCACCTTGAAAATTTTAACATTAATTATAAACGTCAGGTTAAATACTTAGGAGTTATATTTCAAGATCATTTAAAATGGGATTTGCATATTGAGCATGTAACTAATAAGGCGAAGAAAGCATTGAATGTTCTACGGGCGGTTTGTAGGGTTTGGTGGGGGGCAGACCCCCATACATTGTTGACTATCTTTGGAGCGCTGGTCAGATCTCATTTGGATTTTGGTGCTATATTTATAAAACCAGTTAATCAAAATTGCTTGAATAAATTAGACACAATATTTTTTGAAGGCATAAGAATTTGCCTGGGTTGTATGAAATCCACCCCTAAGGCAGCGCTACTGGCGGAGGCATCAATTATTGATCTGGAACAGAGAAGAAGGATTTCAGCAAACAAACTCGTTGCAAAATTTATAGCACTGGAAAAGCACCCCTTAGTAAAAATGCTATTTGATATTCGAAGAAAAATAACTTTAACGGCAGTCCTTGCTAACAATAATAATGTTCCATATTTGGTCTCAGCTTTACAAAATTATCTCCCTTATGTAAGTAAGATATACAAAAGTGAAAACTATCCATGTTATGAAATTAATTTTGATATTCTGAATAACCCTATAAAAATTATTAATTTACAAATAAAAAAGAACGACTGTATGATAAGAGAATTTTTTAATGCAGCTACGGAAAGACTTAAAAACGTGTATACTTTCATTTATACTGACGCTTCAAAGCAAGACAAAAGATCTGGCTATGGGGTCTACATTCCAGAGATTAATTTCAGATTTTCTTCTAGACTTCCAGACTCCATAAGTATATGTAAGGCTGAAACAATAGCTATACATGAAGCTGCAATATTAGCAATAAAAAAGCAGCTAGGGAAGGTGCTTATTTTATCCGACTCTAAAAGTGCGATACAAAAAATAAA
>MU194250.1:0-16144 GCA_016904865.1 Pissodes strobi | reverse complement strand
AACGACTTTTCGGCAGTAACTAAGTTCGATAATTTATTGTGTGAGAAGGTATTTGAATTTTCTATCGCCTATCATAACGCTTACTACCTCTATCTTGTTTGTATTTACAGAACACCTGACGCTGACATGCATACATTCAGTCAAAGATTACTGAGCTTGCTTGAATCCCTGCCTTTAAGAAGCAAATTAATTTTGTTTGGCGACCTTAATGTTGACTTTTCCAGTGTGTGTGCTGCTCAAGAATCCCTTCGGTCCATTTTCGACTCTTTTGGTATAATCATGCATATTAACTCACCAACTAGAATAACTAAAACTAGTTCTAGTACTATAGACTATGTCGTGTCATCTTTTGATCCAGAATTCGTTGACTGTGCTGTTCTTAACTCGGGTTTCTCTGATCATGAGGCAGTATTAACAGAATTTTCGGTAAAATCCAAATGCAAAATTGCTTCACGCAAATTATGCCGTATATTTTCGGACAAAAATTTTCTAAATTTCAAGCACCTATGTATAACAACTGACTGGGTTGTCCTCTCTGATGATATCGATACCGAATTTTCTAGATTTATAAAAACTTTATCTACTCTGGCGTTCGAATCCTTTCCGCTTAGGCCTATCAAAATTAAAAACCTAACCCCTGGTCAACTAAAGGCTTACGCACATCTGCAAAAAACATGCGTTCATTATCTCACTTAAAAAAATACTCGGACAGCGTCTTCTTCCATGATTACGTGAATCTTTACAGGAAAGTCTATCATAAAACTATAAACGCTGCCAAGGACATTTATTATAATGAGAGGCTGGCTAAATCCGGTAACGTTGCTAAAGAATCATGTTCTATTGTGAATGACTTAAGGAATAAGGCTTCTTCGTCTGGCACTATCGCTAATTCACCTGAAAACCTAAACAATTACTTTGTAAATGTGGCTAAATATTTAATGAACATCATAACACCTTCTCATGATCCACTTTCATATTTATCTAATGCTAATGTGAATTTACACAGTTTCTTCTTTACGCCTGTAGCATTTGCTGAGCTTCGCAGCACAATTAAAAACATTAAAAACAAATCCTCATCTGGGACTAATGGGCTTACTCTGAAAATGTTTTCAAACCAGCCGGAATGCACATTAAACCATCTTATTGCTTTAATTAACAAGTCATTCCAAAATGGGGTTTTTCCAAACTGTCTTAAGACTGCAATAATTATTCCTTTGCATAAAGGGGAAGATAAAGACCAAGTTTCGAACTATCGCCCAATTGCACTACTTCCCACATTATCAAAGATCATTGAAAGATTGGTTAAAAAAAGGCTTCTATCTTTTCTCTCTAAATATAAAATACTTACTACCCATCAATTTGGATTTTTAAGTAACAAATGCACAAATGATGCTATGTTTTCCCTCTTTAATTAGGTATACTCCAACCTGAACAACCATCACTCTACAGCAAACAGAAGTCAGCTTGTGAGGGTTGATACGTCGATGTCTTCTTGCAGGCCAATAGATTGTGGAGTACCCCAGGGTTCAGTACTAGGCCCCATTTTGTTTCTGCTGTTTATCAACGACATTGCTTGTCTGGACATTAGCGGTAAAGTTTGTCTCTTTGCGGACGATACTAGTTTCACTTGGAGCAATACGGATATTACGGCGCTTCATAGAACTGTATCTAGTGACTTTATCACCATTAAATCATGGTGTGATTCTAATCTACTGTGCCTCAACGTTTCTAAAACTAAAGTTTTGTCATATAAAAGTACGTTGCAAGCTTTTGTACTTAATAACACCACTATCGACGTCGTTGAATCTGTGAAATTTTTGGGGCTTGTTGTGGACAGCCATTTGAAGTGGGACTTGCACATCGATGTCTTATCAAAAAAATTAAGTTCTGCCTGTTTTGCGTTAAGAACTGTTTCCAGGGAACTTAGCGTGTCAACTGCTAGAACAGTCTATTATGCCCTTTTTGAGTCGCACTTACGATACGCCCTTCCATTCTGGGGTACGTGTTGTGCGACTCAATTTGAGCGTATTTTCAAACTACAAAAGAGAGCTGTTCGATATTCACTGGGACTAAACAGTAGAACTTACTGCCAGGATTTCTTTAAAAGATTTAAAATATTAACTCTTCCTTCCTTATTCATATTTGAATCGGTTTGCTTAATCCGCAAGCACGTATCTGCCATTCCAGATAGACCATTTCACAACTATCCACTTAGGAATACGAAGCATGATCTTTATCTGCCAACCCCACGCTCAGAGTTAGTTAAAAGCTCTATATTGTACAATGCAAAAAAAATGCACAATAATCTACCATTTGAACTGAAGTCAATAACATCTTTTCCCGCATTTCGCAGAGCTTTGAGATTATACTTACTGGAGAGAGCCTTATACGCAGTCAACGACTATTTTTTTTAATTAATACTTAATTTTGAGCATCTTACACACTGGTTTAATGATTTCATGTTTAATGCTTGGTGTTTAGGATTTGATGTTAAATATTTTGATATTTAATATTTTGCATATTTTGACCACGTACAATTTGTACAATTGTATAGTTTTGTATAGTTAGGTTTTACTTTTTCTTTTTATTGTATATTTTTATTTGTGTTTTTATATGTTTTTTTTTTATATGTTTTGTATATTTTGTACTCTAGCTTTGTCTACAAATTGCAAAATTTTTTGACAATAAAGCATCTATTATTATTATTATTATTATTATTATTATTATTATTATTATTATTATAAAAATTATCTTTCAAAATCAATTATCAAGTTCAAACTTTAGACTTAGTGTTCTTTTTTTGTGAATAGGATTACTAGTTTACAATAACAATAAAAGCACTGCAATGCATATAATATTAATTTCCGTCCATTTATTTGCTTTAATCCAGGGTCCGAAATAAAAAGGGTTGAACATGTGTAGCATCAAGCTTTTTATTAATTAGTTTTACTACAATTAGAGTTCTGCATAGAATCATGCCATGATTAGTAAAACAAAATTATTCATTGTGTGAAATAATCATGCTTCGGTGTTATCAACACGCGAAGGTATTTTATTCGGAGACCCACGTATCCCTCTCTAATGAAAAATAAAATGAACCCAACTTTTTTACAGTTCAGATTACATTCTGTGATGCGATGACTGAGGCCCAGTTTTGCAGGTATTTTTTAGGAAAACATTGGATTCCCCTGTCGCTATTGATGCTGGATTTTGTTCTGGGATTTGGTTTTGTTTAAACTGGCGGAGATCCCTCAATTGGGTTATAAAAGGGGAGTTTTTGTTTACATCTTATTTACAAAAACAGCAGAAAACATTGACAAATAAAGTAGATTGGAGTTGGAGAGTTTCAGTATCGCAGATCATATTGCAGGATTTTTAGAATCAGGCAGAATGAAAATAAAACTTTTAAAAAATATATCCGGGCAATAAAGAAGAGATATAAAGCTTGTAAAATACTCAATTGGATTTTATATAACACACCTTTTAATTTCTTTAAATAAATTTCTTAAGCAAATGTTTTTTCACTGAAAACAATGAAGTTCGTAAGAAGCGTCAATTTCTATTTGTTTATTATTCTGATTATTATTTTAATTTTTATAAACATAGGCTCCAAAATTCCTCTCAAGTTCTAAATGTACATATTAGTATTATGAAAACTTGTATTGTTTATTATGTGATAACTATAACACTATGACCGAATTTGTAGAAATGATAATAATTAATTATTTTATTCCAATGAAATGGTGCAAACTTAGGGCATGTTCACGTCTTGCAGGTTGTTCTCTAAACTTGAGGAAACTTTAGAGGAACCTGGGGCAGGTTGAAACATTTCAAATTTTGCGGCCTTGGAGTTGATTTATTGGCGATGCTGCTGCTCCACTATATCAATAGATCAAAACATTTTCCGAAATCAGTTCATTTATGGCTGTCGTGTTGTTAGCATTTTTGTGTTTTCAGACAAAATAAGTAAAATGTTAGTATAGCATTCATAGAGATTCAACAGAGCCATTTTGCCAACAGGCCATGCAAAGCGCCATAAAAGAAGTAATAATTGATGGATGGAAAGTTGGGCCTGATCTTATACAATATAGAGTGAAGCATTCACTCTAAGCGATTGTTATGCATTAGGTTGGGTTGAAATTCGTTAATGATTTTTAGCAATGTTAGAAAGCAGAGATCTCTCGAGAAAAACCAGGATATCATTTGTAAGCCACATTATCAAACTCAGAACAAGAAGCAGCACTTACTGAATATTAGAAAACTTGTGTAAAATTTGAAAAATACAACACAATAAAGTGAGCTGGCCTATGAAATGGCTAATCTGATGGAATTACAGTGCCCTAAATTTTGCAATCAAATAAATCTCCTGGGGTGGATTGAATGTAAGAATTTTTTAAGAGAAATGGAACTGTGAGCATAAGGTAATCCGAAAACTGGTCGTTATCAATCATGACGTCTTTACTCCACCGAAGGTGGATTTATTCTTAGATTTATCGATGAGCTAGAATGTTCCTGAATATTTAACCTGGGCGAAACCCCTACCTGCACAGTGCCAAGCAAATTTGTAAAAGTCATCGCCGAGAAAGGTGTAAAGACCGTTTCTAACGCAGCATCTATAAAACGTGGGATTTTCATTCATTGTGAGGGCTTTAGAATTCCAATTCCTCCAGTTTCGCGATGGTAATAAACGCTGTTCCTGGCAAATTAACCTTGGTATCACCAAGTGTCTGGATGAGTGCTGATCTATTTCCAAGCCTGCATTTTGTTAATTATCGTGTCTCATCTATTGACAACCATACTATTCTTATCAAAGAAAACCACGCCTGCCACACAAATGTTGTCACGATCATCGCTTTGCCACCACATTGTAGTAATATACTAAAACCCTTGGACGTTACCTCTTTTGTGCCTTTCAAAAAACTATTTACAGCAGCAAATGACAATTAGACAAAAAATAATAATAAAAAAACGGTATCGATTTTCGAAATAGCAGATTGTGTCTGGTTTGCGCATCAGAAATCACTGACTTCAGAAAATATTACAAAAGAGTTTTAACGGTGTATAATTTATCCCTTTGACAAGGATATTTTTACCCTGCAACTTAGTCGCGGATCGACCTGAAGAAATCAATGAAGCGGGACGAAGTCAAAATGTGGCGCCACCTGGATAAAAATAAGGCAAAAGCAAGGAAAAGGGGTTCAAGCATAATTCCCACTGATACTCCAGGAAAAACTATAATTGAAAATAAATCAAATGAAAGAACTGAAAGAAATTAAAGCTAAAAAATAAAACGAAAAGTTTTTGATGAAGGTGATGATTCCGAGACTGATGACCCTGATTACTATTATGACTTATCTTCAGATGTATCACTATTCGAAGAGGAGTCATCAAAATAGAATTGCATGATAGTATTGAGGTACTATGTTTTAGTAGAATTTCAAGATCGAAAAAGCAGCAAATTGCTTGGAGCATTTGTGTCTCTCATGGTTAAGATTGCAACACGTTTTTCTTATTGAAGTTAAAAGTCAATATTTTTAATTAAAAGGAAACCTAGCACCTAGTCGTGTTACAAATGCCCGGCCCTGGTAGTGGGGTTGTAGAGCGCCACCAGTTTTTCCCAACTAAACTGAAAAAAGCTCCGCTGGTGTTGTGCAGGGTGGCTAGGCACACTTATTAAATCAAGAAAACACAATCTATAATTTAAGGAACAATCTATTTACTACTAAGTCTTTTTCTAATAACACAGCAACAACACTACAGTGAAATTTGCAATTTTAAAGACAAGGGAATGTCAAATTACTATTAACGTAATAATTGATAAATAGAGTACAATATGGAGATTGTACGGAGACCAATTCGGTTGTTAACACTCGGTACTGTATGCCTTACAACTAAATGCGCTAAATACTACAATCCAAAGTGAGCACTTTGATTTTACCTAAGCTAATTACATATATGTATGCGTGCGCTAGTAGCAAGAAGCTAAGATACCATTTATAAATATAGCAATAATAGTAGGTTGTAATAAATGGTCACAATAATTAAATCAACTGACCCGATAAATGAATTAAAAAAGAATAAAATTATTGAAAACTGTCTTATAGCTCGACTATCAATGCTTGATATATATTAAAAAAAGGAAAATTAAGAGCGATTATATTAATCGGTCAGATAAACAAATGAATAAATGAAAAATAAAATTAATGAGAGCTATCTTAGAGCTTGGCGGTCAATGCTTGATTTACAATAAAAAAAGGAAAATTAAGAGCGATTATATTACTCGGTCAGATAAAGAAATGAATTAATAAACTAAAGCTTCTCTACGATACCCAGATCCGGTCGTCGAACTCTGGTGGAGGCGCCGGGCACCTGTAGGTAACTCAGGTACTCCTACTCGATGGCACCGAGGGAAAAACTAGCCGAGGACTCGATAGCTCGGTGTTAAGATTGGCTCTAGTGTAGCCTGGAGCTAGGATCTGCAGCCAGGTGATTGAATTGTCCCAGAGACAGGACTTGTAGCCTGGTAATAGAACTGGTAGCCCGATAATTGAACTCAGCAACTGCAATAACCCAATACGCATTAGACAAAGCCCCCTTATTTTAATGAAAAAAACTATAGCCCTCCTTGCATAAATTTATTTTCTTTATAAAACAAATTCCCCCAAAAATTATCAATGGATTTTCAATGATCCTAAGAAAATAAAAGACTAAGATACTAAGGTACAGATAACTTGACTATCAAAAAGATAGGTATGAATCACCCTTAAAAGAAAATATAAAGTTCCCCATATGATCAAAACTAAGGTTACATTAAAATAAAAATTCAGATTTGATAAAATGGAGTAGATAATATAACCCATGGAATGCAAATGGTGGACAATGTACAAAAAAAAGGCTAACACAGATAAGGCAATTAAATCGTTAATTTAAACAAAAAAAACTGTTTATAATTACTTCGCTCGTGTGTGAGGGTTGCTAGAAACGGTCTCGGTTTAGTAGGAAGAGCTCGGATGCTTCTGGAATTAATGGAAATGGCCATTAAAATCATGGCGTCCTCGTACTTCACAAGCAATAGAAAAAAATTTATTCCAGAGAAAATGCTTACCAAGTGCAGTAGTTAAATCCCGATAAATCGGTCGTGTCAAAACACAAACAGAAACCACACTGTATGACTGTACTCAAGCAAAAAGCTTCTCTTCTCACCGAAAGGTATTCTTAGAAGGACCGTCTATTCGTTTCAGTCAATTTGCCTTTCTCCTTCCACGAGATCAAAAACTACGTCAGATCAGTAAGTAGTGATGGGCTGAAACATGCCGAGTGATTCGATACAAGGAATAATTCTAAGATAATAAAAGAGTTAGTTTTCGTTTAATATGAGGGTAAAATGACGGCGGGAGCCACAATTAATGCGCTGAAATTAAATGGTTCAAGAAATACCAGAAAATGTACCCAAACGAAGTGATTAAATTTTAAAAATCGAAATCGTCAGCAGCAGTCATAGGAAATAGTACATTCCTACTACCCAATGCTATCGACAGAGCCAACCGAATATTGCGAACATTGCAGCATGTCGCGTGAAAAAAATAAAACAGAGGTCCCAAAAAGATCTCAGAAATGATCAGCCGGTGATTGGAATTAGGCAACCGAGGGTCCTAAAAGGCAATGAAATATTCAAACCGAAAATAAAATATAAATTTGACGAATCTAATGAAGCGTAAAAGCACGTTTTATTAGCCGAATTCTTTAAAATATTAACCGATTTGCTGGCCGTTCTACGGTAATGTAATATAAATTAAGCAAAGCTATCCTAATAAAATAATATCCCATTTTAATGATTTGATCAAACCTAAGCGATCTGTACTTCGCTTATCAACTAAAATAAATATAGTCACAAAGTGTTATAAAAGCTAATACAAATATATCGTTAACCTATATTTATAATAGAGTTAATTTATATTAAGGAATACGGCAATTTTAAGCTTATTGACAACAAATCGAATCAATAAATTTAGAATTAATTAACCGATGAGTATTGACCTTTTTTCAATAATTCTTACAGCAATATACAGTATTTTGTTGCTAAATACGGCGTATAAAATGAAATTTAAAAATATTTGACACTAGCCAAATCGGAATGTTGCAAGATATTGCCACGACCTGTAGGACGTGACGACACGCCTTGCGTGGCGTGCAGGTTATGTTGCTCAAATTCGGATCGATCTACGTCAGGTAAGAAGAGATGATAAAGAAGGCGCTTCAGTTAAAAGCACTAGTAATGCTTATTGGTCAAATATTTGATAAGTTTACACAGTACCCGATTACTTAGGTGAGGATGTCTCTTCGATTGAGGTTCACGTTTGAATTGTTCATAGGCCTTTGGTCGCTCTTTTATAATATTGTTTTTTACAAGCTGTGTTGTGTTTTATCCCTCCGGCGGACGCGCAGCGGTACTCTGTGCCGCATTTTTACATTTCATATATGCTTTTTTAATTGTGATTGCTGCACGCCACTGTCGCGTCAGGAATTCTTCATTGATTATATTGGGAGTCACTCAGGTTTTCTGTTAGTATTAAATGAGATGCCAAGGGATCAAGTTGCACGTTTGCGGCATTCCATACCGCAGTGCGCCTTTTCATGTAAGTATTGAAAATTGCTTTTTTACGTTTTTTTTTGTACTGAGTGTTACCTTGTGAGTATGTTACGATATATAAATCTCATCTTATTTGTTTCAGGGATAGAAACTTGATAAATAAACCACTCAGCGAAAAGAATTGTAAGATACTGCCGACCATTTATTCGAAATTTTTCTCGTTCTTGAGTTGATATTACTATTTTATGTTTAAAATATTTGACTATAAATATGTGTAATATCCTTTATTACTGAACAAATTGCAAATAATAAATAGATTTTAGCTTTATACTTTTTTTGTGCGGCATCCAGTACCACAACGCGGCCGCTCACGTAATTTTCAAAGGCGCACCTGCCGTAGAGTTAGCTTTAACTTAATTCCACTCAGAGTTTTCAATGCACTCTAATTATTTGACAGATTCTACTTTGAAAATATCTTTCTTAAAACTTTGAAAAATTTATCGTAGCCTAGACTTTACTATTTTAGGTGGAGAAACCAAGTTCACGTACATATGTTGTGCGAAGCTCGGGTTAGGTAGAAAATACGCACATGTGTGCTTGCAAGGGATTGGTTTTGGTGAGAAACAAAGGCGACCAAACTGATGGTTCGCTAGAGTATTTAGGCAATATAATGTGCTGATCGTTGCACGTCTAAGGGTTATAATCACTTGCGCTAACCACTTGCATTGCTGATAATTTGTCTTGAATGTTTACATAACATTTTCCAAATTCAAGTTCAAACACAGTGATATTTACTTTGTAGTTCACGCATTTTAGTAGTTCACAATATTGCGCAAATTGAAATAAAAGTCATTAAATTAATTTTTCCTCCGGCACAAAAACGCCCTGCAGTTTTTGAGGTTTTCCATAAATTTTTCCGAATTTATTTTATTTTGGTGTTTTATATGTTCTGAATAAATGTTTTGATATTTTTTGTGTTTGATTTAACTAGTTTCCACCTTATTGCTATTGATATTTATATATGTTTGAGATTATGATAATGTTGCACCATACCCGATATTCACTTAAGAGATATTTCAGCCTATCTTATTTACGGGGCAGTTTGAAACTTAAATAATGATATGAAAAAGTTAAAAGCCATTGTGTAATACTTCGGTCTCTTCTACTTGCAAATCCATACGTGGGTATATTGTTCTGGTAAAGCATAAATGCAATCTTCTAACAATTTGTAATACTAGTCAGGCAAATTGTTGCCTATTTCCCCATCTCAGCTATAGAGTTTTTAAAAAAGGCCACTTCAGTTCTGGCCCCAGGATGTAAATTGCACAAGTGCTAATTTAGTAACCCTAACGAAGCTGAAAATTTTAAAAGAACTGGAAAATGTTCGACTCTTCGAGGAACAAAATACTCAACCCCCGTTGTCAAGAACGAGAAATAGAATAATTAACACGGTTAGTAAACGGAATTAAAACAGTAAGAAGCTCGTGCACTTTGTCAAGCTTTAAATATTGTCGCCCTTTGGTCTTCTCAGTTAGTAAAATATTAAATTTCCAAATATTTTTAAATCTAATGTGTAAAATTCATATGCGTACGTGGATTACAATCATAGGCTTATACCTAAAGGATGTCAATGGTTACAATACTTTAATAATCAAGATTTTCGCCTGCAGAGAAGTAGCTTGTGATAAAATTACTTGATTAAATAAGAAATAATCAAGTTATAATTTCATTAAGATATATTCATTTTTGAATATTTAATTAGTGGGAATAACTGTCAAAAATCATAAACATGCTATTACCCTAAACATAATTCAACTGAATCATCAATATTCCACAAGAGATTACGCCGTTAAATCTTATATTGCGTGTCGTGTTTCAACAATCCGATGTTAAGATTAATGACGTCTAAAGGGCAATAAAAGCTTAGTTTAATTAGAATACACTAAGAAAAAGCCCGTCATGTTTAACGCATAAAGACGTTTTAAAGCAATAGAGTTTAACGGCAAAACTACTCTAATTTGAATACACTCTACGTCTTCTACATATCTTATCTACTTTCTCTATAGGTAAACTTTTACTACTTTCACAAAAGAGCCGTATCTAGACCGGATTTCGTCACACTTATCCATTCTGAATTTTAACTGTCTCGGGAAGACTTAAGGAAAACTTTGGTACTACGAACTAAAATTGACATAGAGGTAGTTTAATTACTTTAGAAATTTAATTCTATTCTGGGATAATGTCTTTTCTGAAAAATTCCGGTATTTGACTGTAGATAATATTCTTTTGAAAAGTGTGGAAAAGTTAGGAGCAGTTTGTTATTATTCATTTTTCAAAATACTATAGAATATAATATAGTTTAATAGAATATAATTTAGTTTAATAGAACCGTTTGCATTTTGTTTAAACAGAAACCGCACTGACCACATAGGATTTAAGGAAGGCGTGCTACGTGAGTAACATTCTATTTATCTTATTAAAGCACATTATCTTTACGTAATGAGCTCTTACAATCTAGTGAAAATTTATTTCGTATATAGGTTTATGACAAAGAATCGGATCAGTCTTTCATATGACATCCTGGCCAATTAATCAGAAATCTCTCGGATCTGTCAAATCGAATTTTTCAATTTAAATCTATATAATCAGATGTAAATATAACTTATGAAGTTTTATTTTTTGAACAAATTGACTAGCAATGTGAATAAAAGTTAATGTAAACGATTTAAAAAAATAATTATAACAGATAGTTGGTCTTTACATAGATCTCTGCTCAGACTGATTGATACTTAACTTCGTTCAGTTATCTGCAACCATGCGATCGGTTGGGACCTCCACTGGAACCGCTTCCGCCTGTACCTAAGTTCATTCGATTTAGGCTTATCCAGGTCTTACTGGTAATCCTAGTTACGTTCTCGTAAATTTTGATTAAACCACTATCAAATTACATGCATTTGAGCAATGAGAGACGAAATAAATTATTCACCAACAAATCGATATTTTTATCAAACGGTCGCTAAAAAATTAAGGTTATTGAAGTTGTAGGTTAATCGAACATGTAATATAAAAATGCTAATTTCTTGCTTAAGCAGAATATCATCAAGTGAATCAGAAACAATTATTAATTATATACTTTAAAAAATTAAAAAAAAAATAGCGAAATATATGCAGGATGAATAAAATATTTCGAGATCAAAAAACTAGCACTTACTCAGTCTAGCGTTGCCAACAAGATAAACGACCTTCCTTTTAAAATTTAAGACGTTCAACCTATTCTGATTTTCGATGTTCTCATTGAGTAATTTAAATCATGTGACCGTTATAGGATACGCGGCGACAAACTAATGAAATACTCAACATTTGCTAAATATAGTAATCTATTGTAGATTAAATGCTTAAATTACAGGTATTGAATAGCGTACTACGTCCTTCAATTACCAACTATATGAGATAAGCCCGTTTCCGAATAGATGTCACTGACTCAATATAGAAATCTACAACGACACGAATCCGCAAACTATGGATATAAATCAGCGTACCTGTTCTTCTTAAATAATTAATTGTGCGAAATATACCCATTCACAGATAGATGTCAGTGGCGATTAATATACCAAACATCGAAAATCATTGGTAAATAGACAGCATTTAGTGGAGCGGAATAAACTTATTTTTAATAATTTATATTCGTTATAAAATCACATATTTAAAAAAATTAATTTGAGTTTTCTCGCTTTTGCCTGTTACGTGTATAGATCAAAATATTTTTAAATATGTATCTTTAATATGCAAAAAAATTTTGCTTTAAATTTTTTTATATGGCTCCTAAATATATATATATTTTTTTAATTCTAGAGTATGCAGAGTAATTGAACACATATTTACATTATAAACTAACCGAAAAACATGAAAACAACTAATATTTAAATTAGGAGCATTACTCGAAGCATT
Source organism: Pissodes strobi (assembly GCA_016904865.1). Taxonomy (NCBI): domain Eukaryota; kingdom Metazoa; phylum Arthropoda; class Insecta; order Coleoptera; family Curculionidae; genus Pissodes; species Pissodes strobi. The sequence continues at coordinate 3,606 of MU194250.1, read as the reverse complement.
CATTTTTGTTGACTGAACATGTGAATAAATGATTATAGAATTTATTGGTCTTATCGAGATTTATTAAATATTTTTACTCCGTACAAAATATTTCATTATTGATTTAGATTATTTATAACTCCTCCTCTGACGTACACTTACTTAAAAATATTAAAAATAATAAACAATATTACAGGAGACTGAAGTAAGTACTTACCACAGTTCATAATCCACTCCTTGCAAATTCATGCATCATTGTGAAGAAATCGAAATCGACGCTTACAATTTCGCTTACTGGCCCGGCAATAAAAATTCTGACAAAAATTTATTTTATTAATTGGTATAGAGGTATATCGATAATCTTAATGGGCATTCTAAATCCAAACAGAAATTTGCTCAAACAACAGTTTTATGATTATGAGTAATCAAAATATTTTGTTAACTACATTTTCCAAAAAAAATACTTAACCTTTGCTAGCTCTCTAGTCGGTTAAGTGGTAACTTCCTAACCTTGTATTTTATGTGACTTTTTCGGCATTTTGTTTTTAATATGTATTAAGTATGTTAAATAAGTTCATTTGTAGTTCTAGTCGCTTTAGTTTGTTATACATTGTAGGCCAAAAATTATTTATGTACTTCACCCTTTTCATTGTTTTTGTTTGTTATCAATAAAAATAATATTTAATTAATAAATTGTTTTATTTCCCTTAATTGTAGATTTTTTGGGGAATAGTGAGTGCCAGCGCAAAAGTGATTTTATTCTACCATGATTTTGCAGGCGCTATTTCCAATTAATAAAGGTGAGTAAGTTAAATATCCATTTTAATATATTGTAGTAAGAAAATACCTTGGTCAGTTGAGCTTTTGCAAGGATCAACTTTAATTATCACATGATCTGAATTGTTAATCAAAAAATGGCAGCTTCAAATTTATTTAAATTTAAAGTTAAATATGTCTACGTAATGGATTAATTGGTATGTAATTGGTTTTGGCGACATGTTTTTCATAAATCGCATCCAATAAAAAAAGCTTTTAATAGTCCAAATTGAAACCGTAAACGGATTTTGCTTCTTTTCAGTATTCCATTTTCCAATATTGCCAATGAAAATATTAGTGAACGTGATTCGTCCTAGCTGAAAGAGGGAGAGCGTTCTTTTTTCGTTTGCGGGCCAGATTTGCAGTTTTTAATTAACAGAGATTAGTCAAAACGGTTGAATTTATTCAATATATTTCAGAGTGTGTTATATACAATTTTATTTCTAAATGGTTTTGTACACTATATTTTCTCAGAAATATTATATTGGTATAGCTGGTGAGTCAGGGTAAGGTAAAGAAGTTGGGAAGAAGATGATTGGTCGGTTGGTCTTGATGTCATTCCAAAGACTTGATTACCTATAGCTAGTAGTAAAACTGCGGCAAGATATCCCTCGACTGCCGCCTTGTATCTACCATATTTTACTGCTTTGTCATTGATGCATCATCGTACACATTTAGTCTAGTACTTCATCTCTGTCATACTCTAAGTGAGATTCTGCTCTATGGAAAATGGCTACCGATGTCGGTTATCACAAGTTTATCTCGTTCTTTAACCTAATCTAAGTGGCTGAATTCACTAAGTACTAAAATATATATTATATCATTATAAGTCATAAAACATATAAGTATTTTATAGAAACGGTATAATTAAATCTAAACAATGATTTGCTTACACTAATAAAAATACTAAATGAAACTTTAGCAATAATTTTAACAGTGAAAATGTGTGTCATATCTTCATTAGTGATGAAAATATAATATGAAAATCCATTAATATATAAAAAAAGCAGAGGTGTTATGACAAATGTGTAGATTTCAAATATTTAATAATATACATGATATTTAGCATAAATAAGCTCATGTCATATAAGTATATTTGAATACAATCAATTATACGGGATGTGCCAAAGGAATATCTAATAACCAACTTTAGAATTTTATATGAAACCCTTTGTATATTTTAACATTTAATTAATTAGCAATTTTCGATGTAAAAGAAATATGAAATGTAATATTTTTCTACTACTTCTAATAAGCTAAGGTGTTTATATCTCATAAGACATAGGTGCCTTGTAAATTTTGATGAATGTTGAAATAAAAAAAATAAAACCAAACTTCTGTACAAAGAAAAAACAGAAAATTCCCATTTTTGACAATCGATTTACCTGTCAGATGATATAACATGTTTAAGCTTATCTCAAACGATTTTGGAGGAGAGAATGAGCATGCAGGATCAATAAATTATGTCAGGACACTTCTCACAAGCCTAGGAATGATATATCCATTATTATATTGAATGTTGTACATTTGACAGCGTATCTTTCGCTATTATTTGTGTGTGTAGAACTAAGGGTGCAAAGGTACTTTTTAATAAGCTTAATTATGTACTCTGCAACCGTATTAAAAGAAACTTCTTCATTTCCATTGTAGGTGACTTTAATTCGGATATCTTAACAATTGGTGGAAATAAATATTTAAAAATTATACATCATTATCATTTCCAGGAAGGAATATACAGGTATAGATATTAACTCGGGCTCTTGTATTGACAACATCAAATTTACCAAAATTTGTTTCAGAATTACTAAATTTAGTCAAAATGTGTCTTTTGAATTTCGGCAATAAAATTCGGAAAACGAATAAATGAAAATAATAAACAACTTTTAAGAATTTTATTTAGTAAAAATTACTAGCTAATATCCTTTTGGGTCCATCGAATCGATGCACATTGGAATTTTTTCATGGAAACCGTCTCCTTTGATTTTGAAGAGAGACAAGTATCATGCACCTGAATTTGTAGGGATCAAAAATACTAGAACTTTTCCTTTGCCAAAATAGCAATGAGTAATGGAAACAAACAAATGCTTTTTGACATTTTTTATCACACAAAAATTTTAGAATCAGCAAAAAAATCTAGAGCTTCCTGGCAGGTGGTAAGTGAGATAAATGTTTCTGACAAAAAGCTTAGATTATGTATACTGGAAAAGGAGTCTGAAAAAACCTAAAGGATTTTCAGTAGATATACCTGGAGAAGCGGTTAACAATATCTCACCAAAAAATTATCGAAAACTGAATATATTTACAAATTTTGTAGCAAAGCCAACCTCGAAAGAGGGACACTAGAAGAATAACAAAAGAACAAAATACAACGTGCTCGAATCAACTATTTGCATCTAGCCGGTGTTCAAAGAATTTACCCCGATACAACGATGTAAATTAAGTTCATATATTAACCTTATCCGTGACTTCCGCTGTTCCGCTTCGTTTTCGATGATCAGAGAGGTGGATGATAGACAAATTATTGGACTAAATGGGACAACGAGGAAAATGAAAAGCGAAGAAAATATATACAAATAATTTCAAAAAACAATTAAAAGAAAATTTGTTTACCTAGAAGAAAAGGATGACCAAACAATGTCATGAGTTGTATGGAAACGCGACATTCATAAAAATGCGTCGTAAAATAAAAGAATTTGCTGGAACATGTCACAGAAAACTGCCTTCAATCATAACAAACCACTCGGAATATTTAGAGATATTAGACATTGGAAGAAAAATACTATCCAAATGTCAGAATTAGTATATGCCTTT
>JAEQML010066547.1:0-19887 GCA_016904865.1 Pissodes strobi | reverse complement strand
CAAAATTGAATGTATAAGGTCTAACGAAATAATATTTTAAATTGGCGGATTACAAAACTTTTTTATCTAAAGGGCACTGTATATGTATAGAAAATAACGGTGGCAGTTTTGAACATATAATAAAATAAGTGTTTTTGTGGGCTACGTTGGGGTTTGGAACCTTCGGAAACATGCACTAAAACAGAGTTTTATCCACAATACCGAAACATAATTTTTGCACTCGACGCGCGTTTCGCTAACCATGTTAGCATCGTCAGGAGATGATTAAAACTAAAATTAAAATCTACCTAACTTTATTTTATACTACTGTTTGCTTAATCAAGCGGAACTAAAAAGAACCAATCCTGAAATCCCACTAGTCACGTTCGATCAACCAATACAATGGACTATACGAAATAGGCTCTCTTTCTCTATTTAAACTATTCTTACATTTAATAATTCCATACTTTCATATGCGTCTAATAATTAGTTATATTATGAATTAATTTTAAATTTTCAATTGTTATTCTATGATTATTATCAAAAGCATTCTCGGCAACACTTGATTTTTCTGTTCTACCATACTTTAAATGAGCTACATGTTCTTTGAATCTCGTTTATATAGACCTTCTAGTTTGCCCAACATATTTTTGGTTACAATCCATACACCCAGTTTCATATATTCCACTTCTTTCTAATATTTCAATTTTGTCCTTTGGACCACCTAATAGTTTCTTAATGTTAAGCTGAGTCTGGTATACCAATTTTAAACCTACTTCCTTAACTTTTTGGAGTCCTCTACTATACTGAGGATTATACGGTATCGAAACATATTTTGTATTTTCATCCAGATTAACGAAAGAAGTGGAATCACGAATGGTCTTTCTAAACAAATGCCTATTAATTAGTTTATTTATTAAGTTAGTATTAAAACCATTAACTTTCGCTATATTCCTAATTGTTTCCTTTTCACTATTAAATATTTCTCTGCTAAGAGAAAAGTTAATCATACGGTGTACTAAAAAATGAAAACTGGCCCTTTTATGTTGGTCGCAGTGGAAGGAGTCATTAGGAATACATCGGTTAGTGGCAGTATTTTTTCTGTAAATATCAAATTCTAGTGTGTTATTATCGTTCTTAATCACTAAAGTATCCAAAAATGGTAGCTGGCCATTGTTCTCGACTGCATAAGTAAATTTAATGGTGAGGAAATGGTTGTTTAGTTTTGTTACAAAATCTTCAATATTAGCGATTTTTGTGTCAAAAATCGCGAAAATGTCATCCACATACCTGTACCATACCCTTGGAAAATATTCGAACTCCTGGCTGATTTCATTTTCAAATTTACTCATGAAAAGATTAGCTAAGAACGGCGATAAGCAGTTGCCCATTGCCGGCCTTCAAGTTGTTGGTAATAGTTATTTTTATATTGAAAATAATTTTGATTCATGCAAAGTTTGGTTAAAGTTAAATATTCTTGTTTGATTTCATTATCAAAACTGTTAATCTCAAGTAATTCACCAAGGTATTGCAAGGCCTGTGGGATTGGTACACTAGGGGACAATGAGCAAATATCAAACGAGTTAACATTTCACCTTCGTTAAGGTTCGTACCTTTACTTTTGTTTATGAAATATAGGGAATTTATTACTCCGGAATTATGTTGTTTTATAGGTAAATTTGCAAACTGGTTTGCTAGCCACTTGGATATATTATAAGTTGGCGATCTTATTGCCGATACTATCGGACGCATTGCCTTCCCAGGTTTATGAATCTTCGAAAGACAACATAGTTTCGGCATAGTAGGATTGCTCACAGATAATTTGTATTAAATTTGATCAGAAATAAGGTTGTTACATTTCTTCAAAGTGTTTTTAACTTGTGTTATCATCTTAGATAACGGATTCCTTGATATTTTGTTATAGGGCCCGGATTCTATTAAATTATCAACTCGCTGAAAATATAAATATATTATTATTAGGTGGTCCAAAGGACAAAATTGAAATATTAGAAAGAAGTGAAATATATGAAATTGGAGGCATGGATTGTAACCAAAAATATCTTGGGCAAACTAGAAGATCTATACAAACGATATTCAAGGAACACATAGCTCATTTAAAGTATGGTAGATCAGAAAAATCAAGTGTTGCCGAGCATGCTTTTGATAATAATCATAGAATAACAATTAAAAATTTAAAACTAATTCATAATATAACTGATAGGAGATTATTAGACGCATATGAAAGTATGAAAATTATTTAATGTAAGAATAGTTTAAATAGAGATAGAGGGCCTATTCCGTATAGTCCATTGTATTGGTTGATCGAGCGTGACTAGTGGAAAGCCAGGATTGGTTCCTTTGGTTACGCTTGGTTAAGCAAACACTTAGTATAAAAACGAGTTAGGTAGAGTTTTAAATTTAGTTTTAATAATCTCCTGATGATGCTACCATGTTTAGCGAAACGCGCGTCGGTCGAGTGCAATAATTCTGTTTCGGTTTTGTGCATGTTGCCGAAGGTTCCAAACTCCAACATAGTTAAGATGGTTTCACGATCAGCGGAACTTAACCATTATTGTAAGTTTTCTACTAAGATTAGGCTAGTGCGTGCAGACATTTGGTTTCTGAAGTCTGAAGTAAAAAATGTAATGTTTTCCCAAAAATGTATTACAATTGTTTTACCTAAATCTTCTCCACTTATAGAAAAAGTACATTCTTATGCCAGACAAAAGTAGCTAGATTTAGAAATCAAATATTTGTAGAGTAAACAAAGTATTTTTGAATTAGAAGCATACAGACTTTATAAAAAACTAACATTTAGATTAACAAATATTGAACATGAAGAATGGTACGAGTTCCAGACAAAGATGTTTTTAGTAATTGATACAAAATACGTCAAGAAAATGTCATCCATCAATAAAAAACTTAAGAAACTTAGGGAAATGAATCCTAAGTCTGATATTTATCAGGAAGTCGTAAGCATTTTGGAAAACTTATCTTCTCAATCTTTCGATAAAGATGTATTAGATCTTTTAAATAAGGGTCTGAATTTTGCATTACCTCCACCGAAAGATGACTTACTTGATATTGTAGGTAATATAGAAAGCTCTATTCAACATCTTCCTGACTCTACTAAAGGATTTGTTAGAGAAGCATGCAGGAATCAGATCTGAAAAAATGTAATTAATTATAATGTTAACTCTCGTCCTGGAAAAGGAAAAAATACAATTAAGTGATTAAAGGAGAAAGATGTTTCCATCTAAAAGCTGACAAAAGTAATAAGGTTGTTATATTAGACAAAATTGAATATTTTCAACGAGTTAATAATTTAATAGAACCCGGGCCCTGTAACAAAATCTCAAAGAATCCTTAATCTAAGATGGTAACACAAGTTAACCCTTAATTAGGCGCGCTGGTGTATTTCGTACACCATTCCTAATAATAGTTTAAGGATTTCGCTAATAAGGCATACCCCACCCTACCGCTTCATGTACCTTCCTGGTTACATGTCTTCTACAACCCCTGAACGGATCAGTGTGCAGCGACGCTCCGTAAAGTGTTAGTCTCGTGACAATTTGAACTTGGTGCCTAAAATACACCACGCGACCAATTATGTAACTAATAAACTTGCTGTATGTTTGTATGTAAAGAGCATAGCCAAAAACATCTTCAGTGCAACCAGTGTTCAAACAGAAACTGTAACATATATAAAGATGAATAATTTTATTACAACGTTTTCTAAACACTATTTTTAATTGTTTTGTACTACGGCATTTTTCATTCATTTTATCTGTATAAAATTAGAATATTGTTGAGTTTTGTATTACTAACCGTATTAAAACATCTAAATAATGCCTCGGTTTTTTTTTATATGGAAAAAGTCTGCTTTAATAATATAGGTAATATGGTGTATAAAATACACCGCGCGAATAGCTACGTAAAATTTTGTGCGCGCCTAACTAAGGGTTAAAAACCCTTTGAAGAAATGTGACAACCTTTTTTCTGATCAAATTAAATACAAATTATCTGTGAGCAATCCTACTATGCCGAAACTCTATTGTCTTCCCAAGATTCATAAACCTGGGAAGGCAATGCGTCCTATATTCTCGGCAATAGGATCGCCAACTTATAATATAGCAAAGTGGCGAGCAAACCAGTTTGAAAATTTATCTATAAAACAACAGGATTCAGGAGTACTAAATTCCTTGCATTTCATAAACAAAATTAAAGGTACGAACATTAACACATTCACTGCCCACACCAAAAACGACTATTGCGTCAGGTCCCACTACAGTTATTCGGATATTTTTTAAATTAAATACCTAAAACTTGTTACAAATGAATTCAAATATGGATTTTCAACTTTTTTTTTTACAAAAAAACAAAAACGCGCTAGGTGCGTTGTGGGCACTGAGTAACATAAAAACCACGCTCAGTGCCCATGAACGCGTTCTTAAAAAAATGTTTTTATTTCTCATATATTTTACATCATCAGTGAGGCCTTTCTTAGGGTCACATCTAGGTCTTTTGGGTAAGTGCCCAACATCTTTTGAACAACCAGGCCTTTGGTCCATTATAAAATAACGATTTTGCATAAAACCAGTATTCGGTGCCCATCAACGCACCTAGCGCGTTCACTGAAAGAAAAAAACGAAAAAATAATGACCATATTTTCTTTACAATGCATTTTTTTCCTGTATTTTATACTCTAAAAATGAATACAAGTAGATACGAAATGATCCTTACCGTTTATAACAGTGCAATCGACTTTTCGAATAAAAAAGGCCGCCAAAAGCACAATTTAAAAAATAAATCGCAACCAACCTACTCATATTACGTTTGGACCAGTACTAAACGCCCAGTCGTATTAGCAAGCGCGTGCAGTTATGCCTGGTCTTTCTGCGGTGCGAGAAACTAATAGACACAATAACGCGCCTAGCGCGGCGTGGGCACACCGTCGAATTTTCAGTCAACGCGCTAAGCGCGTTGTGGGCAGTCAATGCGTTAATGAAGTTGAAATTTTAATCTCGTTTGATGTCTGCTCATTGTTCCCTAGTGTACCAATCCCACAGACCTTACAATACCTTGGTGAATTACTTGAGATGAATAGTTTTGATAATGAAATCAAACAAGAATATTTAATTTTGACCAAACTTTGCATGGAACAAAATTATTTTCAATATAAAAATAACTATTACCAACAACTTGAAGGCACGGCAATTGGCAACTGTTCATCGCCGTTCTTAGCTAACCTTTTCTGAGTAAATTTGAAAATGAAATCAGTCAGGAGTTCGAATATTTTCCAAGGGTATGGTACTAACAGGCATGTGGATGACATTTTCGCGATTTTCGACACAAAAACCGCTAATATCGAATATTTTGTAACCAAACTCCAAAATGCAAACGGTTTCCCCACTATTATATTTACTTATGAAGTCGAGAACAATGGCAAACTTTCATTTTTGGACACTTTCGTGATTAGAAACGATAAAAACATACTAGAATTTGATATTTATAGAAAAAGTACTGCCACTAGCCGATATATTCCTAATGACTCTTTTCACTGCGACCAACAGAAAATGGCCAGCTTTCATTTTTTGGTACACCGTATGGTTAACTTTCCTCTCAGCAGAGAAATATTTAATAATGAAAAGGAGACAATTAAGAATATAGCGAAAGCTAATGGTTTCAATACTAACTTAATAAATAGACTAATTCATTAATAGTCATTTGTTGAAAGACCATTCGTGATTCCACTTTTTTCGGCAATCAGAATAAAAATACAAAATATGTCTCGATACCATATAATCCTCAGTATACTAGAGGACTCCAAATAGTCTTTAACGAAGTAGGTTTAAAATTAGTATACCAAACTCAGTTCAACATTAAGAAATTATTAGGTGGTCCAAAGGACAAAATTGAAATATTAGAAAGATGTGGAATATTTGAAATTGGATATATGGATTGTAACCAAAAATATGTTGGTTTGCCCATACAAACGAGATTCGAAGAACATATAGCTCATCTAAAGCATGGTAGAACAGAAAAATCAAGTGTTGCCGAGAATGCTTTTGATTATAATCATAGAAAAACAATTAAAAACTTAAAGTTAATTCATAATATACCTGATAGGAGATTACTAGACGCTTATGAAAGTATGGAAATTATTAAATGTAAGAATATTTTAAATAGAGATAGAGGGCCTATTCCGTATAGCCCATTGTATTGGTTGATCAAACGTGACTAGTGGAATTCCAGGATTAATTCCTTTGGTTAGTATAAATGCTAGTTAGGTAGAGTTATAAATTTAGTTTTTATTATCTCCTGATGATGCTAGCGAAACGCGCGTTTAGTGCAATAATTCTGTCTCGGTATTGTGAATAAAACTCCTTTTTAGTTAATATTTTGTTTCCTTCTTCTTAGATTGTTTGATACCGGAGATGCATTTAGAAAAGTTGCCTTCAGCTATCGACTTCAAAAAACAACAGTTCGTAAAATTGTATATGGAACAGGCGAAGCTATATGGAAAAAATTAGGACCGCTTCTAATGCCTTCCCTACGCAAGAAATATGGTAAAAAAAGGAACAGGGCTTTAACAGATTGTAGAATTTCCCAAACTGGGTTGCTGCTATTGATGGGAAACACAATAGTAGGTCCTTATATTTTAGCTACAAGAAAACTTTTAGTGTTGTACTGCTTGCATTTGTAGCTTCGAACTGCAGATTCACTGCAATATTGTAACCAGCCTTATTTGCTAATTGCGAATTCAGCTATACATATGCGTCACTCACTCAGCAGTTTATATTGCTTTTATAGAAGGCGTGGGTTGAAGTGTTTGGTAGTTAGAGAAGGGCGCCACCAAATTTTGATTGCAAGAAATTTATTAGATGTTTGTAGGTGATCTGTCTGAAGATTGGGTAATAAAACTCCTAACACCCTATGCAAGAGTGCTAGGAAAATTTAGAATGAGACCAGATTACAGCTTGAATACAGTTTCCAAAATAAACACCAGGAATACAAACAACTTGTTTATATAAAAAACCTACTACTCGGTTAGTACAATCTGCATTTCTAAAACGGAGAGGAATTCCTGACTAATCACGGTTAATACTATGCTATAAATATTCTATTGAATATCACTGCAGTTATTATTTATTATAATACTTAAGTTTCATTTTAATATTCTAATACTATGAGTTACAACAATCAAGTATCAATTCCACAATTTAATCCTAGTACTCACTGCGAATAAACTTCAAATTAATAAGTTAGCACTAGTTATACTACTAACCAAGTCACAGATTGTTAAGTTGACAATATTAATGACTATAACTAAGTTTCAATAGAATACCTCGATACTATCAAGCGATAAGAGTTATTATTAAAAGAATACTTTCATATTACCCGATTACTATTGCCTAAATATAATAACAACTCTGTGTTAGTATTAGGAAATAAATATCCACTAAACTACTATTAGCTTATTCCCTTGGCAGCTGGAATATAGAAGACTTATAAAATGTCCTCAAAAATACTAAATTAAAAGGGATTTTACTAAATAAAATAAGTAAAATTATATTTTCCTGGCTATATGAAATGGGTGATTACGACTTTTTTTATAGTTCCAGACTTTTTTTATAGCTAAAAACGTCGAAAATTTTAATAAATCAGTTTGCCCACTTTTTTATACATAACACCTCATAACTCTGGAAATACTCTGTATATTAAAATAATTTTTTTTGAGATGATATATAACATTTAAGCGAAGACAACAGTTATAATGTTTTCATTGATTTTTATTATAATTTTTTTTAATGGTATATGAACTTGAAAGTTTATATTTTGAATAAGCTAGTTTTCGACCAGTGACAAACTTTTTTATTTTTGAAATTTTCTAGATGTCACCAGCGTGAAAGTTTTAGCTAAAAGTACAAGAAAGTTATAAAAAAAACTCCAGTCCTCTAGGGGTAATACTTTTCGAGTAATCCACCCCCCAAAGCTGCACATATAATAAAAAATAGTTGCTTCCGCGCGCGCCCACTGCAGTCCGTATCTCGTTTAGTTAACGCGCCACTTTAAATAACATAATATTATGTAAATGGATATCATGTTAATTGGCGATATTGTATTTCTTGTTTCATTTTTGCTTCATTGTAAGTAATGTTTTAAACAAAATATATGTATATAGTTGTAGTGAAATGTCTATTGCCATATCACAATGTTATTCAAAATTAAGCAATTTTATATAGTACCTTATTTGTACAGTTTCAATATAAACACAATAATCATTTATGTTATTCGACTACCTCAATATGTATCAGTACATATATGAAAAAAAAAACGTTTAATAAATATGAAAAAAAAAATTATTTAAAATATAATTTAGTAAAAATCTTCAACTTCAGAATCGGACGAGCATTCTTTGGCAGTAAGTAGTCTATTATCGCACGCATATTTGCAGTCGCTGCAACACTTAAGTCCTTGTGAAACACAAGAGCTCCTATTATTATTACAATTTTTGTCAGAACACCAAAATAATAGAGTTTTTCCCACAACATCTGGTACTGGATCCTCTAACGAGAAAATTGGCGCCCATGCTTAATTTTCAAAAGTCTATCCATAGTTACTGGGATTCTCGTATGTCACTTTGTTTACGTGGCTGCTGTACCATATTTTTAACTGATATATACATCTAAAATAAACATTTTAAACTATTAGTTATACTTAAAAATAATACAAAAATTATAGACATTTCAGAGTTTGCCTTTTTAGATATTATTAGAATGCCTCATCCGTCGGAGGTAATTCTGATGCTGGCCGATATGTAGTTCGTGTTAACTTATAACGTAATTCGTTAAGGTTGCGAATTCCTGGCACATTGTTCTTATACAAAAGCAGAATATATTGCTGACATACATCAATAGCGTCCTTTTCAGAAAGTTCTGGAAGCTTCTCAAGGTATTCCAACTTGTCGACATGTTTACACAAAACATCAAAAGCCGTTTTTATTTCCTATTTTGTAAAATGCATTCGTTGTATCGCAACCAGTAAGACAGTGAACGGCTAATAATTTTTTACAAATTTGTTATCCAATATTTGCTACAATTTGGGACAAAGACACAAAGTGCGTACTTGTATATATACTGCGGCCCAATTGCATGAACATGACATAACGATGTCCGGTCATATCAGGAATCATACAGTAATAATGAATTAGCAAAATGAAAATATCAGTATTTACAGATTTTACTAAAGCTGAATTGCAACTTGGAAGATCATTTAAGACGTGAAGTATTATTCTGGTATCTGCTTCTTTTTGGTTACTATTTAACTTTTCTAAACTTTGCGTATTACCGTTTCTGGTTATCTGAAAACAACTTTCAGTATTTTTAAATCCTCCTGCTATTATTATTTCTTCCACATTATCAAGTATAGATGGTCCCTTTTCCAAAAAATAGTTGGTCAAATAATTTAATAATGATTGCTTATTTGAAGAAGACTTTATAAATTCTTTAAATTTCGGAACTTTTCGAGCACCGGATACACAGTAAATTCTCCACGTCTTTTTCTTTCGGCATTTTTTAATGAATTTGAAGAGTAAGTATGAAACACCAAATTTATCAGTTTTGCTTTGTATTTTCGTCCTTCCCTTAAAGTTTTAGTAACAGATATTTCTGCAAGGTCGCTAAAAGTGAATCTACGGCGAGACATTCGGTTATGTTTGGTGCAAAACTTTCTATTTTTCTTGCTAAATCAGATTTTGCCGTCTTCCTCATCGTACCATCCTCGTGAAATAAAGATAGTGGAACCAATGTTAATTCGTGCGTTAATATATCTGACAGGTCTAGCTCTTGAAAGCATGACAAAGCTAGTCTGTGTTAGACAAAACACATAAACCCAAAACCTAATGCGCGTATAAGTGCTGAAACATACATTGCGTTTTAGCGGGAGCGTTTTAAAAGGTCCTGTTTGGCGGCAACATGTTATCGCCGCGTTCTGTCGCTGTCGTATGTGTAGACTGTTCGATTTAAAATTATAGGTTGTCCTCATCCCGCCAAACAGGACCCGTTAAAACGCTCCCGATAAAACGCAATGTATGTTTCAGCTCTTAAGCCTCTTTCAGACGATACGGATTTTAGCCGGTCCGGTTTATTGTCCTCCAGTTGTGCATTAAACTAATTGTCACAAGGTTTTAATGCACCACTCACGTTAAAACCAATGGAACCGGACCGGCTAAAATCCGTATCGTCTGAAAGAGGCCTTATGTTGGCGTCGCCGCCCGGCTCTGCAGTCGCCGCGCATGAATAACAATAAATATTTCAAAAACTATACATGATAATTGATTGCGGTTTTTTTTTAAACTTCTTTGTGGTTTTAGCTAAAACTTTTACGCTGGTGACACCTAGAAAATGTTACAAATAAAAAAGTTTTTCGCTGGTCGAAAGCAGCTTATTCAAAATATAAACATTCAAGTTTATATACCATTTAAAAAAAATAAGAACAAAATCCAATAAAAATATTATGGCTGTGGTATTTGCTTAAATGTTATTTATCCTCTCAAGAAAAATTATTTTATTATACAGAGTATTTTCAGAGTTATGAGGTGTTATGTATAAAAAAAGTGGGAAAATTGTTTTATTAAAATTTTCGACTTTTTTAGCTATAAAAATAGTCTGAACCAATAAAAAAAAGTCGTAATCATCCATTTCATATAGCCAGGAACATAGGTAAACATATTTTAATGGCCTGAACTGGTAATACCTCAAAAAAAATTTTTTGAAGAAGGAAGCGACTTTTTATTATTTGTATTTTACTCCACTACAACAAAGACTTAGTAAGTGATTAAAGTGACTTTTCCTGTGCTGGAAAATAAACTGCTGAACGAATTGAACGTTTCTCGTCAATGGTGAACATAGTGTACATATTAGCTTATTGGTGGACTTTAATTTACTTAAGGACTTAATCCTTTTATTATTGCTTGTATATTACTGTATTTCACATCAAGGTTATCTCAGCTAAACGAGCTCATACGTAGCAGTTCCGCAGGGACTTTAATGAGCATTTAACTGTACATAGCTTCAAGATAGAGTTTATAATCATATACTTGTTTAGTGTTACAATTGTTTATGCAATGCTTTAGTTTTTAAGAGTTTTATTAATGTCATATTCTTCAAGGTCGAAACTTGCCTCGACTGATATTGTTCATATCGTAGCACTGACTACGTACAATCATTTAATGTTTATATTTTATTTACTTATGAGCTTTCAGTTATTTTCCGGTAAAATAACTTATTAAAATATTCATATAATGCTAAAGCTTTTTGTTTTATTTACAAAATGACTTTAGAACTAGCCCTATGGTAAATTAGAGTGCCTACGAGCACATCTCTGTTTGTTTAGAAAATCGACCAAGATCGAATCTGAAACATCATCTACCATTGCATTATAAATTAGCGATAAATTAAAAAATTATTTTAATTCTGATGCCGATTCAGTGTCTTGGTAAACAACAATGGTTAGTAAAGGCAGAAAAAATGTGTAAAAATGTATCTGTAACGTATTTAGTCAGGGCCCTAGTGAAGGGTCACTAGGCGAAATGTGGGAAAATTTGGCTACGTTCCTGTATTTAGTACTACGACGTATATATTAGTACGTATTGGCCTACGCATTTTGCTGCAATTAAATAAAATATTTTTTCTTCAAACGTCAGTAAATCAGTCATTACTCGACTGTGTAGGCGGCCGTGAAGTTTCGTTTTTTTTACTTTTCACTTTTCCGCCGGCGGAGGTAAAAGTGTTGTCATAGCAACATAGATACAATACAAACAAACAACAAAATAAGCGTCAACAACTCAAGATTTATTAAACTACAATTTGTATTTATCACTCAATTTGTGACTGCATTTCTAAAAATCACTAATTTAGGAACAAATTGGTTATTATTTAATCGAACTTACTCAATAACTGCTTATCAATACGAAATTAAATCGCAATCGGAGACGCAATCTTAAAAAAATAATTATTGTTGAGAGTGTCCACTGACAGTTTTATGTTACATTACTATAGCAACAACCTGTGCCTATTCACCGACACCGGTCTAAGCCGCCTTGCGAACCCACTTTTCTTTAATAATAATTAGATATTATTACTACTAAAAAGAGATGTTTTTGCATCAATTTGTCGACATTTGAAGAAAAAACAGCATATTTTATTTGGAGGAAAAGTTACTTTTCATGGCTTGCTTCATGGCTTGCTCTCTATTACCATTTTAACAGGAGCGCGCCATGAAAAGTATTTATTGTAGGATTTAGCTATCATACGCTTGAATTTGCTGATTATATCAATATTTAGCCCTCCAGGCTTGCATATTGACGCAGTATTACACGAACTCTCCATTATTAAAGTTCGATAATATTTCAGCTCGGAGTAGATTCTAGCGACGCGAAGGAAATTGGTCTATGTTTCACATAATCTGTGGTGGATAATTTTGGCGGTATAAGTGACAGCTTTCTGGACAAGCGCGTGGTCTTCGCGGTCGACACGGTTGCCAAGTTAATGCCTTGTTTGGCATAATGCTATTAGTGGCGCGTGTTGATTGTAATTTTTGACTGCCGCATAACGCGTGGGTTATATATTCCCACCAAGCATATAAAAGTAGATTCTAACTGATTTAAATCATTTCGATAATGAGTCGCTTTAGCGCTTGTTTTGGCGAATCCGGTAGTATGACATCATAACTTTCTAGTACTTCGTCACAAATAGGGACGCTTCTGGCAACATAGTATGTTGAGCCGGCGCGATGTTAATTCTGCTAGCCTCGTCATTTCGGAGCAAGCCAATTTAGTCTTTATGTGATCTTGAAGGAACCAGTAGGTTTCAGTGCCGAGCTCTCGAAATTGGGAATTTTCGTTGAGATACTGATATTTAGTGTGAAATATACAGTGCCCTAGTTAGGGGATTATTCAACGAAGCCCTTGAGCAGGATTGTGGTCGTCGATGGTTTCTCGTCTGATGGATGATTGTAGATGAAGGAAGATTTGTAGATTCGACCACCTGCACCCACGTTTGGGGATTTGATTTTCGAGAGCTGCCACACGCTTGAACCCCGTTTAACATCTAAAGGGGTTTCAATTCTTTGATTTTCCTGTTCCTGTTTTCCTGTTTTTTCCAGATTTTTGGAATTTTATTTTGGATTATTGGTTTTTATGGGCCTTCCATTGTCCTCTTAAGTTCCGGTTTCCTACCTGGGTTTCGAGACTGCATACTGAGACTCCCCGACAACACGTGGTTTCGGAGTAACCATCAATTGACTGCGTGTCTCGCTGTCTTATTCAAGCCTCAACGCATACGGAGTGTGTCTCCTCGACCTTGACGCTCCAGTGATTCGACGAACACCGGGATCCTGGATGAACTCACTGTTGGCTTGATAACTTGTCAGATAAGTCTTAATTTAGGATATTATATAGTGTATTTTGGGACTTTTATTTTATTTCGTTTTATTATTGTGTTTTATTTGATTGGTGATTTAGGGCGAATTAAATTAAATTTTCGGATGAATTTGCTTAATGAAAGTATTGATGGTATGACTTGATTTAAAATATAGTTACCTTCAAGTTATTTGGGAGCAACGAATTATTCTCAATAGTAGCATAGGTATACTGGATTATCCAGCTAATCCGGATAGTTTTGGCGTGTTATTAATTCATTTCAGCGTAGTCTTGATCGCGTGTTTTACTCCTTTTCAGCGTCGTATAATATAAATAGTCTTGAAACTGTTCGCATATAAGCATAGCGTAGTCATATAGGTTTACCTCTGGTACCAATACTATTTGACAGGTGAATATTATACTTACATGAATCTAGTACACTTGAACTAGCACGTTAACTTCTCGCTTATTGATTAGAGTTATTTAGAGTGTAGAAGCAGAAGAAGTTATCATTATATATTTTTTTTCGTATAGGTTGATAGCACCAATCAAGGGCATGTAAACGGCACGTGATCACGTATTCGTATTTATAGGGCGCCGTAGTTATAACATGAAGTATTAATTAACTTTAAACCCTTACTTTTAATATTCCATCTTTAGCATACATACATATATATTAATTGTCATAGCTACATATACAAGAAATTCTTCTTGTAGCAATTATTTTTCTTATTTAATTCAAAAGTATAGTCACCAATACGGAATATACACTTGTTATTTTTGTTTAATTGGGGTGATATTTCTTTTTGTTTCCCCTTCCAAGTTTTTCAATAGGTTACAGCGGGGAGGAGAGCAATTCGTGGTTATTGGTCGAATCTCACTGAAGATCCAGCATCAGGGCATGGCGATAAGTTAACCGCGTGGCGCTCAGGCATTATAACTCACCACGACCCTTCTCCACTGTCTAAAAGCTGGGGGCCGCCATTGTTCCTGCACTAAAGGCTGTACCACCGATTGTGAACTTGGAGATTTTTGTGAAGTTGGAGATTATTGTAAACTTGTATGTTTATGTAAATTAGGTTTGTATTTGTTTGGGAACTGAGCGTTACAACTCGACTGTGTAGGCGGCCGTGAAGTTTCGTTTTTCCTCCGCCGGAGCTTTACTTGTAACTTTTCCGCCGGCGGAGGTAAAAGTGTTGTCATAGCAACATAGATACAATACAAACAGACAACAAAATAAGCGTCAATAACTCAAGATTTATTAAACTACAATTTGTATTTATCACTCAATTTGTGACTGCATTTCTAAAAATCACTAATTTAGGAACAAATTGGTTGTTATTTAATTGAACTTACTCAATAACTGCTTATCAATACGGAATTAAAACGCAATCGGAGACGCAATCTTAAAAAAATAATTATTGTTGACAGTGTCCACTGACAGCTTTATGTTACATTATATTCACCGACACCGGTCTAAGCAAGGCCACCTACGACCGTGGTCTAAGCCGCCTTGCGAACCCATTTATCTTTAATAATAATTATTATTACTATTAAAAAGATATGGTTTTGCATTAATTTGTCGACATTTGAAGAAAAAACAGCATATTTTATTTGGAGGAAAAGTTACTTTTCATGGCTTGCTCTCTATTACCAGCCTCGCTCCGTTCGGCTGTTAAGCACGAGCGCGCCATGAAAAGTATCACTTTTCCTCCATATAAAATAATATACTATTTTAAAATGCCCGCGTTAACCACCGAGCAAAAAGCGACTGTTTGCAAGCCGTAATCGATAATAGCGGTGCAAATACCAAATAAAAAATCTTGTTTTTATTTTTGTTACATTTTAAAACAATAAACATACGTATTTTAATTTTTCCTCGTACTTTTACAAAAGGTACTAGTATTATTGTTTTGGTGTTTAACCTTTTCACTTCCATGACAACAATGATAACCTATCCTCAATAGATTTTGCATACTCTTTATAGCCTAGGAGCTATTCAACAACGAGGATTTTGTTGTCCCAGATTTTTTTCGGCACGATGGTACATGAGTATTCAATCTCTATAATACATAGTAGGTACTCACTAAAGATAATTATTTTGATTGATCAGATCAAAATCAAGTACGAGGCTTAAAGTTAAAGATATATAATCTCGTGTTGAGATTACGGTAAGATAGCTGTACAATAAGGTAAATATACAAGATAAATCAAAGGTAAGATAAAGGTAAGATAGAGATACGGTAAAGATACTTGAAATTAAATGATGAAATGTTTGTTTTTCAGTTAAAAAAAATAATGAGGAATTGTGCAAACATTTCTAAAAGGTAAAAAGGATCACTTATCTTATTCCAGACGAGAATGCTTAGGGCTCCAAAATCCTTCTTCAGCAAAGTGGTTTCATAACCACGGAGTCATTCCGACCATGTAATTTCCACTTTCCAACCAACAATTACATTGCTACCCACCAGGCTACGATTGGAATGGAACGCGTCCGTGAATCTCCTGATCCTCTCCTATAGTCTCCTCATTTGCCCACATGAATTGAAATTTAGTACTATCACTCGAACCAGTTCAAATTCAGGATCCCATCAGAGTTGGAGTTACAATTAGAGTAGTATGTAAAGTTAAGAGTAAATTTCAAAGTAAAATTAAGAGCCTGAAATAAAAAACGAACATAAGACGTCTCAAAATGGCGTCCTCGCGCTGCTAAAAAAGCTCGCCATCACTCACTTAATTACCTGATGTTCGGCTCTCCCTCAGTGTCGGCTAATCCATACTAAAATGCTATTGGAATCAAAAACTATTATATCCAGCCTAGCTGCTATCAATTTCCAGGGAAATTAACAAAACATTCTGACGCCGCCGTCACCGCCTTTACACCTTTAAACCTGAAGGTCTATTCGAAAAGGGACTCCTGCTTCAGCAACAATCGGCTTTATTCACCAGGACTCATAAAAACTAACTTCGGCAGGATGACACGAGATCAACCTACAAAACCTACAAAACCCGACTCGATACGAGGTCAATTCAAATACCACCAACTAAGTAATCATGAATTCACTGTCAAAACAAACCACCTAGTCATGTCACAAACTAAAGAAAGGCTGTAAAATTAATAGATGCATTGCTAGTTGCCTATCTACATCGACAACTTTTCTTATTAAATTCAAGATTCCGGCAATCATATTTGGGATTACAAAAACTGTATGCCTGCAGTCTAGGGGCATAGACAAATCAATTACATTAAAATAATTCCAATGGCGTGCTAGATTATATTGAAGTTTGCGAATGTAAGAAAATAAATGAATTGTTTTTGGATATTTAACCGCGAATTGTTACAGAAAATTCAAAATTACTGACATTTGGAACGAGCATATCCAAAAGATTGTTACAAGCTATGGAATTATAGTAACTTTAAATTTAACCGGAGGCTTAAAAGTTCCGGTTAATTTTATCCGCGGGTTAAATTCGAGGATACTGTCATTCGATAGTTTACGAAAACTTAAGATAGGAATGTGCAAACCGTTTTCTTTGATCTTGTGCGGTTTACATTTTAGAGTGTGAAAATATCCGACTTTCAACTGTCAATATTTGGTAAACAGATAAAGATAGGTATAGGATATTATACACAAGATGTGTTTTGATTTTTTATATAGTCCAAGAATGTAGTAATATACAGGGCGTTCCATTAAAAAAAATATAATGTAGGCTTATATGTCAGAAAATTGTTAGTGTTTTGTTTTATATGTAACTTAGAAAAAAACTTGGCCACCAACCCTACAATTTGTTTTTTTGTTTACCTTGATATCTTTAAAAAGTTACAGCGAATCTAAATGTTGTCAAGATAAATTGAACGCACGGTACGTCACGGCACGTCGTTTGTCGAAAAGAATCGGGTGCCTGGAATCCCGTCCGTCGCCGGTTCCGCTGTTTCGTGCCGTGCTGGACAAGTGTGCATATTTACATGGTTTGAACCTGACCGTTTTTTGACGGTTCATGCCGTGCCGTGACGTGCCGGACAAGTTTGAGGCAATTTTAGCTATCCAATCACCCTTCATATTATGCGATAATAAAAATTAAAGCATTGCATTTGAAGAAGAACTTGTAGTATTCTTTGAAGTATGATTAATATTTTACAGAAAAAGTTGACAGTATGAATAAGTTAAATAGTTGTTATATAACTTAAACAACTGTTGTAATATAAAAATTTAGTTTTAAATGATGTAATAGTATAATAGCTATTCAAACATACTGTTTCTGCATTATTTCTCCTAAATCACTTCTTAATATCCCAAAATTATTAAATATATACAAAGTTGGCTTATTGTATCAATAAAGTTTGAAAAATGTGTAACTATTTGCATACAGCATACTGAGATATTAACTTTAAATTTAAAACTCTTGTCATGGCTACGAAAACAAACATCATGAACGTTAGATTGTATCTTGCAAAAAATTTCAAAATTTTCTTATCATAAGCTATACCTATATATATCTACCAATATAATATAAAACCTCTTATAATTATTAATCTGCGCATAATAAAATGTTTTTTAGAGAGAATCTTTAGTATATTATCGTCATATTTATTCAGATATATCACATCAAATTTATTCAGATATATCACATAATATTTCACACTATTCTATTTAAAACTCATCACTACAGTCAAGCGAGTTCATTTATGTAACCAGAATTTAACAGTTTTCCTGGATTTCATTTATTTTATTGCTTTCTAATACATTAGCAAAGAGTAACGTTCTTATTTTTATTGCAAGTACGCCCCTATATAAAGCAACAAATAAAACTCGCTGAAATATGCTTCCAGCTTTCTGACCTCTCCGAGCTTCTTGAATAAGTAAACGTAAATTGTAGTTTCGAAAGCAACTTTACGGAAGCGTGGAGCGTAATAATGTGTTCCTCACGACGAATATAAAAGCCCTTTGTAAGATTCTCGTTAATAAATAGTGGAAAATATTTTATTGAAGCATAATGCGGAAATTATATGGCCAATATCCGCGTTTATATTCTAATTTACTCCTTTAAATATCTGGAGAATATATAATAATATATTTTTTAGAACTAGAAGGCAAATAAAAAGATTAGCCTAGAATTTAAAAAAATATATGGTTTTCAAATATTCATTAGTATTTTTATTTAATTACAGACAGTATCATTTGAAACTGGTTTGAAAATAGCAATATATGAACCTTAATTTTTAATTGGCCTCAATAAATATTTATATTATTCTACTTTCGAAGGATTATATTATTCTACTTTCGAAGGATTCAGTGCCCTTCCCCATTTTTTTTTTATTTTGGCATCTACAATCAATTTTCGGCTCTTTTGGTATAATCATGCATAATAACTCACCAACTAGAAGAACTAAAACTAGTTCTAGTACTATAGACTATGTCGTGTCTTGATCCAGAATTCGTTGACTGTGCTGTCTTTAACTCGGGTTTCTCTGATCATGAGACAGTATTAACAGAATTTTCGGTAAAATCAATGCAATCCAAAATTGCTTCACGCAAATTATGCCTTATTATTTCAGACAAACATTTTCTAAATTTCAAGCACGTACATATGTCTAACAACTGACTGGGTTGTCCTCTCTGATGATGTCGATACAGAATTTTCCAGATTTATAAAAAAATTATGTACTCTGGCGTTCAAATCCTGTCCTCTTAGGCCTATCAAAATTAAACAGCATAAACCCTGGTCAACTAAACCCTCACTTCCCATTACCAGGTAAAGCGGGTCATTTAAAATATCATAGAGTTGTACCATTTTATAATAGGTAATATTATAAAATGGTTATACTGTTGGGCATCTTTATCATGGTTGGGCATGACATCTCGCTACTTAATTGCCCAGTGAATAGAATATCTGCAAATCAATCGTCTTTCGGATATGTTTGAGAACCAAGGCGTGTACACCATACCTTGCGGGGATTGTCAAAAATCATACATAGGGCAGACAAATAGACGAATTTCAACTAGAGTCCAGGAATATAAGAACGGCATCAGAATAAAGCATACTATAGCAGCGCTCTTCCAACACCACTTAACAACAGGACACTCCATCGATTTCAACAACGCTAGACAAGTAGCCACAGTGGACTACTACAAAACTCGCATAATCAGAGAAGCTCTAGAAATTGAAAAGAACGGACAGCTCAATAAGCAAGACGACGCTCTCAACATCCCAAAAATTAGGAAATCTTGTCTCAAGATTAACGGAAATCACCCCGGCTCCACTCAACAAACCAACCAGAACATTGCCGAAGGAAGAAGAATGGAACCAACGGAGGCGGAGCCTATGCTACGTTACAATCTGCGCAGACGCCAGCCTATAAAAGCAGACGCACACTGATCCCAGCATCAGTTGGAGCGCCAGATGCGATTCTGGCGAAACGTCGTGAAGATGAAGAATTTCAAGACGAACGGATTGACACCCGGAATATTGTTTATACATTTTCC